>PVIC010001253.1:0-95410 GCA_004025085.1 Thryonomys swinderianus
AAACAAACAAAAAAAAACAAACTCAGATGAAATGCCAGATTCCTAGAAATAAGACATCTCAAAACTAAATCATGAAAGGCTGGAGATTTGGCTCAGTGGTTCTGGGACCTACCTAGCAAGTGCAAGGTCCTTGGTTCGATCCCTGGTGACCACATACAACAATGCCAGGAGTGGTGACTCACACCCACCAGCAATCAGTACTATATACCACAATATCTGGCATAGTGGCTCACACCTGTAATCCCAGAACTTGGGAAGCAGAAGCAGGTGGATTGCTGAGTTTGAGGCTTGCCTTGGCTGCATGGTGAACTCAGGGCCAGCCTGAACTACAAAGCCAGACCCTGTCTAAAAATAAAAAAAAAAAACTAAGTCAGGAGGAAACAGAAAATCTATGTAGACTTAGAACTAAAACATTGGATCAGTAACCAAAAATCTCCGTTCAGAAAATCACTGGACACTATGGCTTCACAGGTGAATCCTATTGAACAATTGGAAAAGTTAGTAAGGTGTGGTGGCACAGCCCTGTAATCCCAGCACTCTAAAGGCTGAGGCAGAAGGGTCACTAGTTTAAGCCCACCTCAGGCAACTTAGGGATGCAGCAAGACTCTGTCTCAAAATAAAAAATAAAGAAGTGGTTCTCTATAGAGAATAATGTGAAGGCCCTTGGGCTTTAAGCTCTATTTACCACTGAAAAAGAAAGAATGAATTCCAATGTTTCCAATGTTTTTCCAAAATAATTTTAAATGTGGGAATGCTTCTAGGAGGCCAATGTTGTCCTGAAACTAAAGCTAAACAAAGATACTAAGGACCAGGGATTTAGCTCAGTGGTTCCGGCATCTGCATGGCAAGCACAAGATTCTGAGTTGGATCCCTGGTACAACATATCACAATGCCAGGTTGGTGGCTCATAACTGTTATCCCAGCACTTGGGAAGCAGAGGCAGATGGATTGCTGAGAGTTCGAGGCTAGTCTGGGATACAGTCAGTCCAGGGCCAGCCTGGACTAAACTACAAAGCAAATCCTTGTCTCCAAAAAAAAAAAAATATATATATAGATTTAAAAAAATACACACACACATAAAGTAAAACTATACCATCATCTCTTTTAACCATCAGTGCAAAAATCCTCAACAATATACTAGCAAGTAGACTCCATGGCCATGTAGCACTTAGTCCTAGACTCTAAGGATGCTCCGCATATGAAGATAAATCAATGTAACATACCCTGTTAGATATTAAAGGGAACAGCACCTGACGGGTGAGCGCAAGATTCCCAGTTTGATCCTTGGTACCAAAAAAATAATAATAAGAGAGAGAGAGAATAACAGGAAAACTGGCATGGCAGTATACCCCGCCATCAGCACTGTGGAGCCTGAGGCAGGAGGATGGCAAGTTCAAGTCCAGCCTTGACAATTTAGCAACACAGTGGGGCTATCTCAGAGCAAAACAAAACACCCAAAACACCCACAGGGCCAGGATGGGGCTTAAGAGGCCTGGAATCAACCTAGGTTTGATTCCCAGTTCTGCTGAACAAATCAATGAACAAACAAATTTAATAAACAACAAATCAGTAAATATCTTTTAAAAGGGCAAAAACATCACAATGATCTCAATTAATGCAGAAAAAGCATTTAATAAAATTCACTATCCTTTCATGATAAAAATTTTCAGCAAATTTGGAACAGAAAGAAACTATTTTAGCACAACAGATGACACACATGATGCCCACAGGGCAGAGCTCAGCCCTGACCCAGATGGTTCTGCTCAACTCAGCGTCAGGTACAGGCAAAGACACCTGGTTTCCGGTCAACAAGGGGCGTGGTGTTCCAGCTAGAGAGACAGAAAAGAGAAGGAAGAGAAAACAGCCACACTGGAGAAGATTGTGCAACTGTTTGTGGAGAATGAGGAAGATTCCACACAAGAACTAATAAGCCAACTCATCACCATAGCAGGGTACAAAGTCAAGGAGCAAAATCAAGTGCATTTCTCTATACTAACCAATAATAAAGAGCTTGTAAAAGCAGTTATGACAAAAGTTCCATTTACTACACTTGATCTTAGCCAAAAGGCCGAGAAATGATTAAAAGTTCCATTTACAACACCAACTAAAAGAACACTTAGGAACTAACCTAACCAAGGAGGTCAGAAATTTGTACAGTAAAAACTACAAAACAGTGCTGAAAGAAATGAGACAAATACTAAATGAAAATACATTCCATGTCTATACACGTAGATTGGAGGACTTATTAAAATGTCAATTCTGAAGCCAGGCATGGTGGCACATGCCCAACCACCCAGCCCTGGAGGCTGAGGTAGGAGGATTGCGGTGAGGTCAGGACCAGCAGAATAGAATAGAAAGCCTGGGAAAGACTGTGACAAAGGTTCCTGTGCCATGCATGAGGGAATGCAAGAATGCTCGGGGAAAGCTGGAGTCTATTTGCAGAAGACTGACTGGGCAAATGGATGCTAGCTCTGCCTCAGAAAAGCACTTAGGTGAGGAGTAAAGGAGCCAAGGCTGTGGGTCCTGGGAGCCTTATGATGTCGGAGTGGAGGCCAAGGCCACACAGTGTCACCACCCAGGCTCCCTCAGCCAGAGACAAGGAATGTCTCCTACAGGCCACAGGGACCCCTGGGTGTCATCCACTCAAGTCCCCGTGAGTGCTAGAAGACCATCAAGAGGAAAGGCAGAGCAACAGGGCTGGGCCCAGCACAGCCATGTTTCCCAGGACCTCAGGCAGAAGCTGACTGGATGAGGGCCTGTTTGGCCAGGGCCCACCTGAGGGGAGACCCAGAGAAGCTGTGCAGACCTGAGCAACTCAACGCCATGTAAATGGAGTACATGAAGTATGAAGGGAGCCAAACCAGGGATACTCGGGCACAAAGCCATGAACCAAATGTGCCGAGGTTTGGGCAGCTCTGGGTGTGGCTGGACCAGGTCGACAGAAGGCCCACTTCGGTCCTGGGGGTTGACCAAGGGTTGACCCTCCATGAAAACAGCAGTGCCCTGACAGAAAAAGGAGGAATACGTGCCCGGCCTCCAGCACTCTGCCGAGAACCCACGGGGTGTGGGTTGCTTCCAATTAAGGGCCCCGTGTTGGTCCCCGCCTCACATCTGAAACACATGGGCCCTGGTATGTACCAGCAGCCTATGTGGCAACCCAAAGTGCAAAGGGGATGGAGGTAACATACTTGCACTGGGTGGGCGATTGTCCTCACAGCAGGAGCATACAGTTCATGCCTTCCTGGATGAGAACACACCACCGTGAATGCTGTGGGGAACATGGCAGCCAGAGGTGGCTGGACAGGGCAGGAGTCAGGGAAACTGCCTGCCCTGTGACAGTCATAGTTCCAAGTAGCCAGAGGTTGTGCGCAAATCGTGGTGACCATACAGAGACCAGAAAGGGCCAAGTGCTCCCAGCCCTCATCCCGCAAGAGCCGGTATAGAGGGAGAGGTCAAACAGCTCACACAGAAGGACTGCAGACTGCAGAGCTGAGTAAGCTACCCCTCTCTGCCGCCGCTCTCTGAACAGCTCATCCGTGCGGGCTTGGAGATCTCGGCTGACTGGGACCTTTCTCATTCCCTCAGCCACGGCCTCCTAGCCAGCCCGTGGTTTGCCATGGGCTGGGGCCCAGGCCTCAGCTTACTGTCCTACCTGCCACCTGCAATGCCCCGCTCCATAGACCTCTGAGCATGTGATGGCTGTAGGTAAACACCAGCAGATACCCAGAACACCTGAAGGAGGGCAGGAGCAGGGGCCTGGCACTGCTGCAAAGATCAGGAGAATCTTGATACCTGGGAAGGTCCTTGGGAGCCTGTTGCACAGCCTGTGCCAGCAAACGTGATTACAGTGTTCTCAGGACTTGGGGTCATCCCACCTTACACAAGTGGATAAAATGGGGACCACATGTGATGGGACAGAAGCACGCAGGAGACTAAGCTACAGCTGTGTGCACCAGCACCTCGATGCCTGTTTGTTCCAGAGGTTGCTGGAAGCCCTAAGGGCCACACCTGGACAGATGGTTCCCACGGGCTCTGGTCTGTGTGGGAAGCCCCATCGCAGGTGGGACCCAACACCATTCTGCTTCTGGGACAGAGAAAATAGCACATCCAGAAACAGCTAGGTAGAGGCTCCCCACACCCCTGCAGGCCTTACAGAAGCACTTTGTGCCCTGCACAATGTGCGTCCTCCTGCTGTCCTTGCAGTACATGCCACACACCACACATCATCCTGGGCCTGTTGTCCTTCCAAACTGTGAAGCCAGTGAGTCGTGAGGGGACAGTACATTGTTGAAGGTGCTGGCACAGCTGTAGCACTTGTTGGGCATAGGCAGGAGTGGATGGCAGTGGTGACACAGACACAGATGGGCACAGACGAAGGCAGACCCCTTCTGAATGGAGCAGCCCCCCCAAGGCACTGCACAGTGGAGGCTGTAGAGATAGGACATGGAGAACTTCAGAGGCCTGGCCCTGCAGATGGTACATGGGGACCAGGATTACTGGCCAGTACTGGGTAGGCACAATGGAGCCACTAGATGTAGACACAGCATGGGCTGAGCCACCCATGGGCATCCACACAACTCCCCATGGCTGCTCAGTCCCCAGATAACCAGGAGCCCGATATCGCCACAGGGTTGTCCCCAGACAGCCAGAGAGGCTGTCTGTTGGGCACACATGAAATTTGGGAACAGCACAGCAAAGGCTGCATCTTGGTCACTTCCCTGCCCTGGGACACAAACTCAACACCTACAACTAGAGGAGGAAAGGTTGCTTGTGCTCACAGTTCAGAGGTCTGAGTCTGTCCGCGGTCGCTACCTCCAGGGGAGGAACAACTTGGCAGAGGAAAGCTGCTCACGCGTGGCCAGGAAGTTTGGTGTGAGGGTGGAGGTGGCAGGGAGGGACATGCACCTTCCTGGTCACATCCAGTGACCAGTGCTTCCAACCAGACCCTCCAACAGCAGAAAGCCATGAACTCACCATGAACAAATTCACTGAAAAACACAGCACAGCACCCCAAGATCCAACCACCCTCCAAAGCCCTGCCTTGGAGGGTGAGCTTCTGGGGGACAACCTAGATCTAAACCGTAAGAGCTATAAGTACCCTGTATCCTGCCTCCATATGCTGTCCACGCACACATGGCCTGGTGGCTGCATGCACTACAGGCAGGTGTATGATCAGTGTGCGCCTCCCAGGACTGGCTGGTGGTTGGTGCTGGCTGTGCCCATGCGGGCTGTACTTCCTTCACCTGTGTCACCACCATCACAGCCCTCTTGCAAGGGTCCCTAGAAATAGGCCACAGGAGGCCACTGTTAGAGGAGCACCCAGCTCACTGTAGGTCTGGATACCCAGAGAAATGATGTTACAATGACACTGTCACCTCCTGCAACCCAGCAGGGGCTGGCTTGATGTGAAAAGTGGGTAAAAACAGGGGCCGGAGATTTAGCTCAGTGGTTCCAGTGCCTGCCTAGCAAGCACAGCTTCCTGGTTTGATCCCCGGTAACCACATAAAACAATACCAGGTGGGGTGACTCACACCCACCAGCAATCAGTACCACCACCACAGTGCCAGGTGTCATGGCTCATGCCCATAATCCCACCACTCAGGAGGCAGAGGCAGGAGGATTGCTGAGTTCAAAGCTTCCCTGGGCTACATAGTGAGCTCAAGGCCAGCCTGAACTACAAAGCAAGACCCTGTCTCAAAAAAAAAAAAGTGGGTAAAAACTATAGTTAGAAGACATCTGCATGCATGGGAAAAGGTGCTCCTAGAAACCAGAGGATGCAGAGTGAAAACCTCAGTGCAAGGTGGGCTCCCTCTCTTGGTTCTTTACCGGCCGTGGGCATCCAGTATGGCAGATTGGATAGTGAGTCCCACTGTGGCAGACACACCAGTGGGGCTGCAGAGTACAAACACAGCTGGCACGGAGCCACGTGCTTCCTCCCCTATGGCTGGTGCTTATGATGGTGGAGGGCACCACAATGACCATGGAGGAGCATCACCCACTGTGCTGCATGGTGATGGCCTTAGGTGTTGTACATGCCAGAGTGCCAGGCAGGATGTGCCTGTTGGGGCAGTAGTGGAACACCTGTTCTGGATGCCACCAACCACCTTGCCATGGCCTTGAGTCCCTTCCAAGGGAGGGAACCTGCAGTTGGCACTGCAACCCAGGACTCGGACCTGTGGCCCCAGAGGTCACAGGCTGCAGCAAGGAAGCCACTGCTGCTGTGTTAACTGTATGTAGTGCACCAGTGACTCTGCCTCCTGAATGCATGTGTCTGCACCCATCGGCTGTGCCCTAGCAGGCTGGGCCCAAGGGGCTCCTCTCCTGCAGGGAGTAAGTCAGTCCAACTGCTGGTATGTGACCAGTTTTCAGCTGCTCGCACATGGCCCAGGACATCTGCTCTTGTTTCCCAAATCAGAGTAACTTCGCAAAATTCCTAGAACTGAGAGACCTTCTGCGTCGGAGGCACAACCCGATGGGTCCATTCCCAAGAAATCACAGCAAGAAAGCAAGCAGGCAAGCCCGACCCAGACATCCCTGGAGCCAGGATGGAAGAACCAGATGGGACTGCACTTGGACATTCTGCCCCTTGGGTCCCTCCATTAGCACACAGGGGGCCACCCGACAGCTGTGTGCACAATACAAGGTGACGAATGCAGACCAGGTTGTAAGGTGTCACCTACCAGCACCGGGGAATTAAGTCCTTCCAGCACAAGGTCATAGTTCAGGGATCACACGGGCCACACTTGCCTTACCCTGGAGTGGCAGACACACTGGGCTGGCTTTTCTGCCTGGCCCCACTGATTGCTGGTCCCAGAGATCTGCCAGCATTGAGGGCCCATCCCTGGGGACTGGCATGGTGGGACAGCTCCAGACACATTCACACCCCAGGCGGAGGCACTACATGCCTTCGCTCAACACTGGCTTTCCGCCAGTGATCAGGCTGTACACGAGGTACCTTCCTGCTCACCTGGAGAGGGTGTGAGTACTGCAAGCAGAACAGCCTGCAGGGTAGTGCTGTCCCTGCAGCCCATCTTCACCCTGTAGGCCTGCAACATCCCAGAGAGCTGGGCTGACCACATGGGACAGAGAATCACCTTTACGCTCTGCAGGCTCCCTTGATGGGGCAGGGCAGATGAGGGGTGGGGAGAGGGTGAGTGGTGAACAGTGATGTACCTGGGAGCTGTCCTCTGGACCCAGTCAAAGCCCTGTCCTGCATTGCCTACCCTCCTCACACACTGCCTGGCACCAGGCTGTGTGCCCAGCCACAGCATGGTGGAGTCATCTGGTACTGGGCCTGGACCCGTGGAACTCCCTGGTGAGGACAGCTGGGAGTGGAGTACATGGTTGCCAGGGTCCTTTGTGCTATTTCCCTGGAACCCGGCCCAGAGGTGCGTGCAGTCCTGCAGCCCCAAGCCACCCACTGGTCTGGACGAGGCTCTAACACTCAGGGTCTTGCCAAGCCGGACTCCAAACTGTTTGGAGACATTTCTTTCAGGTCTCCCAGAAATTTACACAACACCCCCAAGTATCCCTTGGCAGAACCACGAATAAGGGACACAATGGAATATCACTTAGCTTTGAAGAGGAAGTCAGAACTAACACTGTCAAAAAGGATGAGTCTTGAGGACACCGGCCAGGTGGGCTAGTCTAAAAGGTAAACGCCACGTGGTGCCACTTTTGTGAGATGCAAGTCCTCTGAGTCCTGGAAACCAGAGCCAGACACAGCCTGGTGTTTGCCAGGCTGGGAAGCATCACGGAGCGGCACGTGACAGGCATACTTCACACCCCTGAGTTGTGCTCTGAAGAGGTCAAGATGGTGACCACAGTCGCGGTGAGGCAAGTGCCCGCAGGACTGGGATGGTGGAGCCTTCTGCGCTGCGGGAACGGCGAACGGGCACCAGCAGCCCAAACCTCGCCTGGCGGCAGAGCAGCTGCGAGACCAGCCAACGCGTGGCCCCTCCACAGACGGGCGTTCACACAGGGGAAGGACGCGGGACACAGCCAACCTCGTACAACCGTAATAGGGAAATCCGGAGCGAAAGGTGGGCCCGCCGGGCGTGATGACGCACACCTGTAATCCCAGCGCTCAGGGTGGCTGAGGCAGGAGCGCAAACTCAAGCCAGACCCTGTATTTAAAAATACTTTTTAAAAAAGGGGTAGGGACGCAGCTCAGGGCAAAGGCACTGGGTTCCACCCCAGGACACACGCACACATGAGAGGCTGAAACTGGGACCATGACAGTCCCGGAAGTTAGTGTGGATGTAGTTAATGCCACTCAGTTGTTCAGTTACAAGTGGGTGAAAAGGTAATTTTATGTTACGTATATCCTGGAGTAGGTTAGAAAATCAAAGTTAGGGGAGGTGGGCTGCGGACGGGACGGGCGGGCAGGCGGGTGGACGCGGACGGATGCGGGCGACGCCGCCTGCAGGGTGGCCTGCAGGGCAGGTCAGTTTAGAGCAGCTGACCCAGCCCGCAGGTCCCCGGGGAGCCCGGATGAAGACAGCGCCTCTCGCACCGACCCTTAGCTCCGAGTTCAGTTCCTACCTGGCTCCGGACGCGGCGTTCGCGCCAGACGCACCCTCGGTGTCACTCGGCGGCCGGGTGGAGCGGCGCGCAAGCTCCTCGGAGGACGCGCAGCTCGCGGGAGCCGAGCCGCACCTGAGCGCCGCCTACCCGCCCGCTCAGACTCCAAATTTCGCCCCACCTGTCACCTCTCCGCCCCGTCCCCGTCCCCGCCCTCGGGCCCAAAGCCCCGCCCTGCACTCAAGGCCCTGCCCTAGTCTCACGGGCCCTGCCCCGTCCCAGCAGTTCTGCTATGGAGCAGGAGGAGCGGGCGCTGCGCGCGGCGGGGGGCTTCGGCCGGGCCCGGCGCCTGCTGGCCGTCGCGTCGTGGCTGCCGTGTGTAGCGCTGGGGCTGGGGCTGAGCTCCGACCTGCTTCTCACGGCGCGGCCCGCGCACCACTGCCGGCCGGACCCCGCGCTGCTGCCCCCCGCGCTGCGTGCCCTGCGTGGGCCAGCTCTGCTTGACGCCAGCGTCCCGCGCCTGGGCCCCGCGCGCGTGCCCAGCCCCTGTCTGCTGCTGAGCTACCCCGAGGCCGCCGCGGGCTCCACGGACCCCACGGTTCCCGCGCCCGACGGCACGCGGCCCTGCACACGAGGCTGGCTCTATGGGCTGCCAGTCGCCGGCCTTTGGCGCAGTCCGGTCACCCAGGTGGGAGCGGCGGTCACCAGGTCAGAGCTGGAGACGAGGGTCCCCTGGCAGGGCCGGCGCCGCGTGCACCTGGGCGACAGCGGCTGCCCGGTGGGGGACACGGCAGCAAGGTCGCCCAGCCCCGCGCCGCCCGGCCTTTGTCCCACCTCCACCCGCGCTGGCTCAGAGAGGGTCAGCTGCTGTCGCCTGGGGCTCTGGAACCGGCCGGGCGCCTCCTCCGCGCTCAGCTTTGCCTGCCCCTCAGCTTTCACAGTGGGGTTGTGGAGGGAAGGCTCCGGGCCGTGGCGACCCCACAGCTGCTGAGCTTGGGGAGCGTAGTTGGGAAAGGGGAGGCCCTGTCAAGGGCCGCTGCCGAGAAGGAAGAGCCCTTCAGGCACCTGCCTGTTCCCGGAGCGGCTCTCTAGACTGGTAGGCGGGGCAGATGCCCGGGGACATGACCCTGTTACCCAGCTGCAGCTCTTGGCCATCTTGGGGTGCAGTGGGTAGACAGGTGGGACAAGGTCTGCAGGACAAGGGGAGCAGTGAGGTCCCCTCTAGGGAAAGGCAGGACCTGTGGCACAAGATGGGCTCCAACAGAAAAGGGGCTGCACGCTATGCCTTGGGCCCCAAGTTGTTAGCACCTAGGAGGTCAGAGCAGGGACGGCCCAAGCCCATGTAAAGCCACCAGGGCTAGGGTGTCCGCTGTTGTTTCCCCTTCAGTCCAGAAGGGCTGAGCACCCTGTATCTCTGGGTCAGTGAGGAAGGGGGGCGCCGGTTGCAGGCGGCTGGTTTCCCCACAGTGGAACCTTGTGTGTGGAGATGGCTGGAAAATCGCGCTGCAGCACACAAGCCACCTCCTGGGCTGGCTGCTGGGCTTCGTGCTCCTGGGTGCAGGCTGTGACCGGTGAGTCCAGCCCTTCTGGCCCCCAGCCAGCCTCCTTCCTCCAGGTGCCCCTTGTAGACCCCCAGGCATTTGTCCCCACTGCTCACCAGGTTTGGCCGCCGTGCTGTTTTTGTGGCCTCCCTGGTCCTGGCCACTGTTCTTGGGACCAGTGAGGCCCTGGCTGCCACTTTCCCTGCCCTACTGGCCCTGCGGTTGCTCCATGGAGGTGCCTTGGCAGGGGCCTCCCTGGCCCTCTATGTGACACGTGAGTAATATGAGGGCTGCCGTGGCCTCTGCCAGGGTGGTGGCGCGTGTCTGCTCACCATGAGCCCTCGACTCAGGCTATCCCTTCTATCCCAGGCCTGGAGCTGTGCGACCCCATCCATCGCCTGACCTTCTCCTTGGGTGCCAGCTTCTGCTGGGTGCTGGGTGCACTACTGCTGCCTGGGCTGGCTGTGCTGGCACAGGATTGGCGCCTTCTTCAGGGGCTGAGTGCCCTGGCAACTGGGCTCCTGCTGCTGTTTTGGGGGTGAGTGTGATGGGAGCATGGTGGTGGCTGTCCTGGGGGCAGATATGGACCTCCATCTTTAGCTGGCATATGGCCAGGCAGAGTGCTGGCCTCTGCTGACTCCAGGGAGGGAAAGGAGGTCATGGCTCATGGCTTCCTCACCAACACCACAGGTTCCCAGCCCTGTTCCCCGAGTCTCCCTGCTGGCTGCTGGCCACAGGACAAGTGGCCCAGGCCAGGAGGATCCTGTGGCACTTCGCGGAAGGCAGTGGTGTGGACCCTGAGCATAGCCCTTTGGAGGACAGATCCCTGGCTACAGGTGAGGTGCCCCCTTGTGACAGGAAAGCCGGCCTGGAGAGGCACTGCATCACACCGCCCATCTCCACCACCACAGAGCTGGCTGAGTTGGCCACAGGCAGCACCCAGCCTCGGTACCACTCAGTCCTGGGCCTCCTGGACACCTGCGTTGCCTGGAGAAACATACTCATCCTGGGCATCAGCTCGTGAGGAGGGGCAAGGCTGGGGCTTGGCATCTGCCCCTGGCGTGGGGACACCTGGCCCTGAGTGGCAGTTGTACCCATAGCAAGGTCTCCCTTCCAGGCTGGTTGGCGGGGGCATCCGAGACAGCTTTCTGCAAAGTGTGGGCCCACATGAAACCTTCTACCTGCCCTACTTCCTGGAGGCCGGTCTGGAGGCTGCAGCCCTCATTTGCCTGCTCCTGACTGCTGATCGCTGGGGTCGCCGCCTTGTCCTGCTGCTGGGCACCCTGCTCACAGGCCTGGCATCCCTGCTGCTGCTTTCTGGGGCTCAGTGTGAGTCTGGGGCCCTATGGGCCCCATAGAGTTGCTGGGTTTGGGCTGAGGGTGTAGGTCAGCCCCTGCCCAGGCTGGTGTCAGCAGGGGCAGTGGGAAGCTGAGGACCCTAGGATTCGCCTGCTTGTTTCTCCTGTCCTCTGATGTACCCTTGGGAAACCAGGGCCCATGGGTTTTTCCAGGATCCAATCCAGGTCCAGATGTGAAGCTGCTCTGGACACAGGATGCAGTGCAGGCTGAGGGCATCCTGCACAGCAGCAGCCATAACAAGGCTGCTGAAGTAGCCGGAACTTTATTTTAGTATATGTGCTGCCGAAGCAAGTTTTTTTTTTTTTTTTTTTTTTTTTGAGGCAGGATTTTGCTTTGTAGTTCAGGCTGGCCCTGAGCTCACTATGTAGCCCAGGCAAGCCTCAAACTCAGCAATCCTCCTGCCTCTGCCTCCCGAGTGCTGGGATTACAGGCGTGAGCCACTGCGCCCGGCCAGAACTTTAAAAAGCTGGGCATGTTGGCCCACGTGCACTCCTGGCACTCTTGGAGGCTCAGGCAAGAGAACAGCAAGGTTGGGCACTTCAGTGAGACACTGTTTCAGAATGAAAAAGGGGGATGTAGCTCTCTGTGAAGGTCCTTGGTTTAATTCCCACTAATGCCCCAAACATATAACTTTTCTAATACTCAGAATTTGGGGACAATTCTCAATATTACAGAAATAGCAGGAAATGGAGTGCCCAGCCTGGTGTTCACTCCCCCTCACTGTAACCCATTGGGAAGAAACCCCTCCAGTCAGCCAGGCTGGTGATGTGCTGCAGGGTGGGATGGAAAGGCAGGTGGGATGGTGGTGCCTATTCAGGGTAGGAGGCCCTGTGTAGCCAACAGAGGCCTGTGGAGAGCCCAGCAGCCCTGTCCTTTGTCCCAGACCTGCCCAGCTGGATCACAATGCCCCTGGCGGTCCTGGGCCTCCTGGGCTCACAGGTCATGTCAGTGCTCAGCAGCCTCTTCGCAGCTGAGGTCTGCCCCACAGTGACCAGGTGAGTGGCCTGCCCAGCAGCACTGTCCCCACATCACCTGGCTGTACCCCTGTACCTTGCCCTGTGGGAGCACATGCAGGGCAGCAGAACTCAGGGAGATGGCTTCCAGGTTCCCAATGGCAGGACAGAATCCTCTGGGATTTCCTGGGGCCCTTTCCTGGTTCCAGTCTCATCAGCTGTGCCTCTTTCCACAGGGGTGCTGGGCTGGGCCTTGTGCTGGGTGCTGGGTTCCTGGGCCGGGTGGCCACACCCCTCACAGAGATGGCCGGCCAGCGGGGCTTCTTCCTGCAGCACACAGTACTCACCTCCCTGGCCATCCTCACCCTGCTCTGCATCCTGCTACTGCCCGAGACCTGTGGCCGGGCACTGCCTGTGTCACTGGAGGATGCTGACCACCTCCGTCGCTCCCCTCTACTGCGTGCCCATGGCTCCCAGGATCACCTGCCCCTTTTGCTGCCCTCCCACTGAAAGTGCCTGCCACATCTCCACAGGCACTGCTGCCAGGCAGGGCCTGGGGGAACCACAGTGGGCAGTACCCCCAGCCAGTCAGTGGGGTTGGGCAGCATGGGGACAGCGCCAGGGTCCCCAGCCAGGCCCTCTGGTGGGGGTCTCTCCTGGGCCATCCTGCCCCGGTGTGCAAGATAAAGGGAGTCCTTGAATCTGGCCTCTCTGGGTCTTTCTTGGCACTGCCCGGCAGGGCCCGTGTTGTGCCCTCGACCTAGGCCTGAAGGGGACTCTGGCCCCTGTCGAGCACCCGTCTGGCAAAATCCTACTTTTGGAGGCAACGACTAGGCCCCGCGTGGACAATGTGGCACTCAGCGCCATAAGAAGAATGGATTCCTTTTAATTCAGATTCACACACGGGGCCTCCGGTGTCATGCAGAAGCGTATCCACCAGGGGGCGGCAAAGGCAGGCGCCCCCTCCGGCCACCTGTTCCAGAGCAGGCTCCTGTACCCTAGACCTGCCCCGGACTAACAGCCGCCTATGCGGAGGTGCCCAGGTGCCCGCTGCCTGGGGCCTGTGTCGATAGCACGTTCCACGCCCCATCTGGCTTCATGGGTGTCCATACAAGTCCGCCAGCCTGGCGAAGCGCGGGCCCCAGTCCTGCAGGTAGTCATAGTTCTGGTCCTCGTCACCCAAGCTGGATACGGGGGAGCTCAGTGTCCCCGCCATGGAGCCATCTCCCTCGTAGTCATAGATGAGGGCCGTGTCGTAGGGTGGCACACTGGGGTCGCTGTCCGCAGCCTGCAGGCCCTGTGGGCCCCGCGCATATCAGCACCTGCAGGTTCAGGGCAAGGCCAGCCCGGGCAGCACAAGGGGATGCTGTCCTCCAGGGAACCGGAGACCCTGAGCACGCGCAGGGCCGGGCATGGCCGGGGCTCCCCAAATCCCCGATGGATGGACCGAGCCAGAACCGACCTCCTGACCAGACCTGTGCCTGCCCGGGGGACCCAGCCAGATCTGGGTGTCCCTGTTCCAGCTGGCCCACTCCCCACACAGACCCAAGAGTGGAGGCTGGGCAGGGCAGGCCCCCCCCAAGCCGTACTCCACCTTCCACACAAGGTTAGAGGGGCCCCGCCCAGCGGGCCCGGCTCACCCTCGGGGGCTCCACTGGGGAGACCTTGCTTCCCGCCGACCCGTCCAGGGGACCCAACCTCCAGTGTGTACACATGTCTCCAGGGCGCCCCCGTGCGGGCTCTGAGCACCTACGTCGCGGATGAAACTGGCGATGTCTGCAGGGCTGGCGGGCGGCGCGCGCGGCGGTTGGAGGCGCCCGCAGCCCAGTGGAGCCTCACAGCGTAGGGGGGGCCGGGCCGGTGGGAAGCTCAGGGCCGCCAGCTCCGAGGGGTGGCGTAGCTGGTTTATGTCATAGGCGTCCTGCGGGTAGAGGTTACACCGGGCGGTCCCTGGTGTCTGCAGGGGGTTCCCCCCCCACTCGGCCGGCAGTTCCCGAGACCTGGGCAACAATGTTCCTCACCTGGAGAAAACCCCCCCTCCTCCTGCACCTGCCCCTCGACAACCCCTGCCGCTCCTCCCGCCCTCCCCTCACCTGATCCTCCTCCCCGCCTCCCTGCTCATTGTAGTTAAGGATGTTGTCCCGAAGGTCATCGTCTTGCAGACCGCGTAGCAGACTCTTGTCGCGAGAACGCTGTCGGAACCGCGCTCTGAGAAGCACTAGCAGAACCAGCACTGGAGGAAGGGGCACAGGTGGTGGGGTGGAGCGGGGCCTCCTGGGGGCGGGGTCTCCTGGGGGCGGGGTATGGGAAGCTTCCAGGGCGTGCCGGGGGCGGGGCCTCCGCGGGGCGGGGTCACTCACGCAACAGGACTGCGACGCTCCCCAGCACGAGAGCCAGCGCGCCTAGCCCAATGCCCGCGCCCCCTGCCCTGAGCGCCGCGGCTCCGGGCAAGCAGGCGCCGCCGGGCCCGCAGCGACACACGGTGACGTTCAGCGACTGATCGCGTTCCTGCGGTGGCTGTCCTGAGTCCTGGAGCACCAGGCGGAGGCGATGCAAGCCCTCGGGGAGTGCATGCCTCGGCCGCAGTCGCGCATGGGTCCCTGCAGAGGTGTGGCGGTCAGCGAGGCCTGGGCCTCAGCTTCCCTACCTGCCTGGGGCTGGGATGCGCGCACCGTTGACGTGACTGAGGCTCCAGTTGTGGCCCAGCCCTGGCTCGGCGGGGCTGAGGCGGAAGCGGAAGGGCGCCCCGTGCGGTGGCAGGTCCTGGTCAGTGGCCCCTAGCAGCAGTCCAGGGCCACGGTCCGGATCGCTGCACAGGCTCGGCGCCGGCGGCGGAGACAGCGCGGGAGCATGGTCGTTCACCTCCAGGATCTCCACAGATAACGTGCCGGTGGCTGTACGTGGCGGCGAGCCTACGGACCCAGGCAGTGGGTGGGTCCACCCCCCACCCCGCCGTCCCCCATCCTTGTCCATCCCGACCATCCCAGGAGACGCCGGCTGCTCACCGTCGTCCAGGGCCAGGACGATGGCCCGGTACCAGCCATCCTTCAGGAAGGGGGAGGCCGGGCTCAGCACCCGCCTTGTCTGGATCCTGCCAGTGGCTCCGTCCACCTGCAGCCAGTCCTCGGGGTCATAGTCCTTGGAATAGCTGCTTGGGGCAATGAGGGTTCAGAGCTCACTGAGATCCCCCTCGTGAGGGGGAATGAACACATAGGACAGCACATGTATATACCACATACTTCTCATGCCCAAATCACATACATGTGACACATCCCACACAGCTGCACACAGGAGCTGTGCCCTCTCACACTTCCCAGGAGCCTTTGAGGGGAGTCCCTATGGTCAAAGCTGGCTTTGTCCTCCCACACCAGGAAACTGAACCTCAGGGTCCTGGCTCCTGGGCAGTGCTTGAGATGGACAGGGTGCCATGGAGACAGACACACCAGCCAGGGATGACAGAGGTATGTGTGACCTGGGGTTACAGGGAGACAGTGTGGGGCTAAGGCCTGTGGATGCTTGGGATCTTGGCACCTCTGGCTGCAGGACCCACCTGACCCTCTGCAGCTGCTCTGTGTCAGGGTCTTGTGCAGAGAAGGTAGCCACAAAGGTCCCGGTGGGCGCCCCCTCGGCCAAACTGGTTCTCAGTGGGTTTTCGGGGAACACAGGCGCCTCGTTGATGTCCTGCACCCGGACGCTGACCACAGCCTGGCCCCGCTGGGCCCGGGTAGGTGCTGCCTGCAGTGGGACCTCATTCTGCACAGACACCCTGAGCTCATAGTGTGCACAGCTCTCGTAGTCCAGGGGCTGAGGAGGCAGAGCAGCTGGCCCTCAGGACTTGGCGGGAAGACTGCGCCCTCCAGGACCCTGCTGGGTTTGTCCCAACCACCTGCCTTTCCTTCTTCCCCTTCCAGCCCTGACAGAATGAGAACTGCAGGACTGAGTGGCTCAAAGAACAGTGCAAAGACAGGACAACTGCCCGTCACTCTGAGTCTGTGAGGTGGGGCCCCTGGGCCCGGCCAGCATCCCTCTGGGCCAGCATCCTTCCTGGTGTTGCTCTATAGGCACATGGCACAGGTGATACCAGTCCCAAGCTTGGGTCACCCTGCCTGGATAGGAGCCTCACTTAAAAATTGACCCATGAGCAGGTTCCCAACTTGCCTGGACAACCAACCCAGTTTCTTGTAATCAACTTCCTGCACACCAACATACAGGTGTGTGTACCATGTGTGTGTTCATGTGTGCCTGTTCCTCAGATGTACACACCTGTGACACCACAGGTGAGAGTGAGGCTCACCTTCACCACGGACAGCACTCCCTCATTGGTCCTGGGGTCCGTTCTGATGTTGAAGTGTCCCCTGGAGTTGCCCTCCAGGATGGTGAAGTTGGCCACCCAGTTGGGGGAGCCAGGCAGGTCCCTGTCCTCTACCTCCATCCGTCCCACGTCCACTCCACTGATGGCCTCTGTGGCCTCCATGGAAAACTAGGGGAGCCAGGCCTGGTTATCCCAAGGTGGGGCAGGAAGGGGGGCCTCAGGGTACCTAGCACACTGTCCTCCCATGCTGGGTGCCTCCACCACGCCCAGGGGCCACCAGGCTACTCCTCCCCAGGGCCTTGGGCCTGGCATGAAGGCACCTACCCTACCTTCTGTAGTACCCTTCCCTGGGATGACTCCCACCCTGCCTATGGGCAGAGCCAGCAGGGATGGCCGGCCCTGTTTAGGAGACAGAGGCATCACCTCGTCCCTGGTGAACTCAGGGGCATTGTCATTGATGTCATCTACGGAGATGATGGCTGAGGCTGTGGCAGTGAGGCCTTCTCCGGACATGTCTGCCACCTGTAGTGTCAGGTTGTACACGGTTACCACCTGAGGATACAGTGACACAGGATCAGAAGACAATACAGCTGTGCCTGGTGGCACACACCTGTCATCCCAGTACTCTGGGAGGAGGTAGGAGGATCCTAAGTTCGGGCCCAGCCTGGACAACTTAGTAAGACCCATCTCAAAATAAAAAGTAAACAGGGCTGGGGATGCAGCTCAGTATGAGGCTCTGGGTTCTAGCCCTAGTATCAAAAAAAAAAAAAAAAAAAAAAAAAAAAAAAAAAAAAAAAAAAAAGGGAGAGAAAGAGATGCCCGTATGGGACAAAGGACTAGGCTGGCAGGTCATTATAAGATGGAGCCTCCGAAGAGCATGGTGCCTGCCACCACAGTCGGCCTCTGCCTGACCTGTAAATCTGGCAAGAGATCTGGTGTGGTGTTGGACATGGGCACGGAGGGTGATTGAGGAACAGGGCCAGCCGTGGGGAGTTGCAAGGACTGGCCAGAGGGCAGCAAACATGAGACCAGCTCAGGCACAAGGAGGCGTGTGCTGCAGCACCCTTGGCTGCACATGGCCCCATCAGGTGTGAGCCTGGTCTCTGCTCAGCAGCTTCCCTAGGGCACCAGAGCCAGGCCAAGGATGGGGTGTACTGAGGATCAACCCTAGGCCTCTGCACAGAGCCACGTGTTTTGTGATACAATTAACTTTTCTTTCTTTGCAGAACTGGGGATCAAATTCGGGACCTTGCGCTGCCAGGCACGTGGCAACACCACTGGGCTACATCTTCGGCCCCCACATGTTTTATTCTGAGATGGGCCCTCACGAAGTTGAGGGTTGCCCAGGTAGGGCTGGAGCTTGCACAATCCAGGGGTGTTGCTGCCTCACCTCACGGTCCAGCCCCACGTGAACGGTGCGGATCTCGCCCGTGCGCTCATGAATACTGAAGAGCTCAGGGCTGCCCTGCTCCAGGATGGAGTAGTGGAGCACTGCGTTGTCTGTGTCTGGGTCATCGGCGTCGGTGGCCTCAGCCCTGGTCACATAGGTGCCTAGGGAGGATGGGAGGCATGGAGCCTGGTGGACATGCCATGTGCATAGTGCCCTGCGCACAACTTGGCATTAGAGGTGCCCTGCCACCTGCAGCCTGAGCACCAAGTTCCTGGTCAGGAGCAAACATGCCTTCCACAGACCAGGTCAGAGCAGCAGGTGGAAAACCCTAGTGCCAGAGCAAGGAGAAGCTGAGCAGGGCCAGCAAGCATCACCCTGGAGTGTCCCCTGGCCCCAGGCAGAACAGCAAGGACAGCATCAGGGAAGAGGGAATGTCTGTCCCACCTCAAGAACAAGCTATCAGTCACGAGGTCAGGCTCTGAGCTGCAGAGTCTGGGGCAGAGAGAGCAGTGAGAAGGGAGGATGGAGAGGCTGAGAGGAAAGCTACAAGAGCCTGTCAATTCTGCAGGGTGGGGACTGGGCCCAGAGTTGGAGGACGGTAATGCCAGGGGTGGACTTAGGCTGAAGCAGAGCTAAGACCCCTCCACCTGAACTAGAAACTTGTGGGGTCCAGGCAAGAGTGGCCACCGGGTGACCCCTCTGCACCCAGAGCCCCGGTGCCTCTTTCCCTGGTGTCCCAGGTGAGACAGCTGTGCCCATGCAGGTGACCAGACCCAAAGCAGGTGACCTGACTGGACATATGCACCAGGCCTTGTGGAGAAGGGGGCATCATTCAGGGAGGGACAGAGAATTCTGGAGAGCTAATGGGACTCAGAAATTGAGCCAGTCAGTAGGGTAAATACACCACTATCTGCTGGGGGTGGTGGTGCATACCTATAAGCCCAGGACTCAGGAAGCTCAGGGAGGAGGATTTTGGTGAGTTCGAGACCAGTTTGGGCCACATGGTATGTTCAAAGCCAGCCTGCACTACATAGTGAGTCCTCCGCTCAAAAAAAAGTCACCACCCATGAATACCCTCACAGGAGTTACTTTGTGACCAAGATTGCTATTCTGGGAATTGAAACTGAAGTCTGACACCGAGTTAGTCTTATGTGAACATCACTGTGCTGATCTTGACGGCCACACACGGTTGAGCCGTCAGAGTCCAGGCCAAGCAGGCAGGTGGCAGAGGAAAATGTCAGAGCAAATGGACAGACAGCCTGAGACACACACAGGAGTTCTCTGCAACTTTTCTGTAAGTCTGAAATTATGTCAAAATAAAAACACTAAAGGTAAAAAAGAGGTTGTTGCTTAGAATCTCAGTGACATATGGGATGAAGTAGAATAAACCTTAGTGCCAGAGCAGTCTCTCAGGGGGCTGAGCAGGCAGACTGGATGGAGGGCAGGGTAGGCCCGGCCTGCAGGGCCTGGGGGCAGAGGTCAGGGCTACCCAGGCCACACTGTTGACCTTGCCATGGCTTTCCTCTGCTGTGGACTAAACAGGGTTGAATTATTCACTAGATGGCCAAATTTTCTTGGCCAACTTTTCTTGTCTTGTCTTTTCTTTTTTTTTTTTTAATGACACTGGGAACTGAGCCCAGGGCCTTGGCTCTGAGCTACATCCCAGCTCTTTTTTATTTTATTTTATTTTATTTTATTATCTATCTATTTATTTTTTGAGACAGGTTCTCGCTTTGTAGTTCAGACTGGCCCTGAGCTCACTATGTAGTCCAGGCAAGCCTCAAACTCAGCAATCCTCCTGTCTCTGCCTCCCGAGTGCTGGGATTACAGGCATGAGCCGCCACTCCCAGCACTGTGGTATGTGTTATTGATTGCTGGTGGGCGTGAGTCACCACACCCAGCACTGTATGTGGTTACCGGGGATCGAACTCAGGACCTTGCGCTTGTGAGGCAAGCGCTGGCACCACTGAGCTAAATCTCCGGCCCATCTTTTTTATTTTTTGTTCTGAGACAAGTTCTTGCATCTCTAAGGGCCCAGGCTGGGCTCAAAAGTTTTGCTCATCCTGGGCCAGAAATATAGCTCAGTGGTTCCAGCACCTGCCTAGCAAGCACAAAGTCCCTGGTTCAATCCCTGGTACCACATACCACAATGCCAGGCATGGTGGTTCACACCTGTAATCCCAGCACTTGGGAGGCAGAGACAAGAGGACTGCTGAGTTTGAGGCTTGCCTGGGCTACATAGTGAGCTCAGGGCCAGCCTGAACTACAAAGTGGGACCCTGTCTCAAAAAAAAAAAAAAAAGTTTTGCCCATTCTGCCTCAGCCTCCCAGTTTCCTGGTATGACAGGAGTATGCCGCATGCCCGGCTTACATGGTTAACTTTGTGTCACATGAATGCAACCCCAAGCAGAAGAGGAAGAGAAACTACAGCTTTGCCACCAGCATCCTCCCTGTATCCCAAAGGTGCTTGGAATCTGTGCTGAGCCCGAAGAGGCTGAGGGTTGGGGCCTGAGACCTCCGTGGGAATGGTGCCCTCTGCTGTGCTCTCACCTGGGGCAGCGCCCTCCAGCACTCGGCCAGTGAACACCTCCTGCACAAAGGCCGGCCGGTTGTCATTCTGATCCACAACCACGATCTCCAGATCAGTGGGCTCCTCTAGGACGGACCCTCCTCGGTCCAGGGCGAAGACCTTGAGCTGTGCAAGCAGAGAGCAGGGCTGGCCAGGCCCAGCCATGCAGCGGGAGCAGTACAGACCCAGTGATCTCCCTGGGTCCCGCTCTCCTGTCTTTGCTCTATGAAGTTGTATGTGTTTTGGACTTCTCTTAAAATAGAGTTTAATTCTCAGGTGCATGTGAAACTTTAAACTGCACTATCCTGGGTAGAATGGCACCATGTAATTTCCAGGTGAAGAATACATTCAGGACCCTTGTGTAAGGAAACTAAACTGGTTCTTAGACTCTGGAGGAAGACTCAGGGCACTTCTTGAAGAGGTGGTCAGGAAGCCACTTCCCCAGGGTGAGCACAGCGCTGAACCCTGCAGGCGCCGCGGGCTGGCAGTCACAGTGAGGCTCCAAACTACCCTGAGGACAGTGGCTGCTGTGGGATCAGGGTGGACATTGGTTTAGTATCTTGTGACCCACCTACACCTCCAACTAGAAGTGGGACCAGGATCCAGGCCTGCAGAGGGCCTCACTGTCCCCTCTGAATGGGGACAGAATCCTAGCCCACATCCTGTGCTGCAGCCTGAGGTTCCGATCTGCCCGTGAGGGCCTGGAAGCAATGGCTTGCTGGCTGAATGGGATTCCCTGGGTGGGTAGGGTGGGGGCTCACCCTGTAGGAGGCCGTCTTCTCCCGGTCCAGCTCTGCATTGAGGAACACTCGCCCCGAGAACTTCTCCACAGAGAAGAGGCCGAGGGGCTCCTCATCCACGCCAGGACCCTGGATGCTGTAGATGACCCCACCTGGCTGCCGTTTGTCCGACCTGATCTGTGGGCAGCAAAGGCGGAGAACAGAGTGGGAGGCACAGCCCTCACCCTCAGCCCCATCTGCACCGTGCCTGCCCGGTCTGGGCCAGGAAACCTGGACTGACCACCCAAGCGGTGGTCACCTGGTGCTGCACTCAGCAGGGGGTAGGGCCCAGGAGTCTGGGCCCAGGCTCTGCCTCCTGAGAGCCTCCTTCCTCTGCAGGGACCTGGGGGACAGCCAGCCCCACCTGCTCACCTGCACCAACATGTAGGGCAGGCTCTTGTAGTTCTCTGACACGCTGATGGGTGGGATGACCCAGGCTCTCCGCACTCGGGCTAGTGCAGGTGGCCGGCGCCAGGCGTACAGGGTGTGGGGTCGCCCAGGGGTCCCCCAGGACAGGCTGAGGCTCTGTAACACAGACAGCACTGTCAGGCAGCAAGGCAAGCAGGTTGGGCGCCACAGCCTTGGGCAGGGTCAGGCTGTGGGGCTCCGGAGGCCATAGGGCATGGAAAGGCCACACCAAAATCTGAGGCTGCAATACCCTCTACCAGAAGCCTTCTGTCTGCGTGCCCTGGGAGCCTCAGAATCAAGTCTATAACCCCAGGGGTTACCATCCCTAGGAGTGTTTGTGGACTGGCTGGCGGGAAGGGAACAAGAGAACTCCATGTCTTTCAATGTCCCAAGAAGACAGGTGTTCATGTGCCCAGGAGTGGGGCTCCCAGGGCTTGAGATGACTCTTGATCCCCAGGAATGTAGGACTAGGGCCCAGGCCCTAGAGCATAGCTCTCCACCATGAAGAGTGGGGACAGCTGGGTGGTGGGGTTCCTTTCCCAGACTGGCTGTGCCAGGCAGGGTCTGGGTGCTGGGAAGAGGGGATCTGTGGCTGCCTCGGTCTCCATGTGCCTTGTGGGTTCTTGGTGGGAGTGGGTGACCAGGGCAGTGCCTGCTCTGTAAGAAGAGGCTTGGCAATGGGCAGGACCCCAAGGATCTCCTGCCCCTCAGGGCAGTACATAGCCAATAGATTTAGTCTCCAGAACTGCCCTTGGTCACAGGGATATCCATGTCTCAGTGCTACCTTGCAGGAGTGAAGGCCCATGGTGACCAATTTTCAGTTTTCTAAGGGTACTGGTTTGTACAGGCACTTCAGGGAACACGAAGGAAACTGACCAGGGGATGGTCAGCCCAAGATGGGATGGAGAGGGCATGGGGTGTCCCTTTCCCACCTACATGGGCTTCTTCCCGGACTGGAAACTGGGGCCCTTGGGCACACCCCTCTCCCTTGCCCACACAGAAGTCACACTGCCAGGGAAGCTGTGGCTACAGTGCCCTCCTGAATGCCTAGCAGGGCACAGGGGTCATGCAGAGAGAACAGGCCAAGGTTTCTAAGCCCATAAACCTTCCCTGGGAGGAGCTTTCTATGGGGCTGCCCAAGAACTCAGGAGGGACGTCAGGGTCTGGGGCAGCATAGCAAGTCTGTTGTCCCAGCCCCTACCCAGCGCAGCCCCATTCAGACAAAGCCTCTCTTGCATCTCAACACTGATGTTGTTCCAGAGGGGCAGTAACCCCCCTTCCTGTGCCTGACAGGGGTGTGCAGAGCCCAGGTCAAGATGTGGTCATACCTTGCACTACATCTGGGAACAGCCTGGAGGGGAGTTCTTGGTGGATGTAGGTGCCTACACCCCTCCTCTGCCAGGGGGCTCCACTCTGGGGTGCACACTGATGGAGCACAGGGGAAGGGACGTGGGGTGAAGAACTGGCCAGGCCCTCCTCCTCCCCACAGGACCATGTGTTCCAGGGCTCCTTTCGAGTCACAGGGCTGAGACCCTGGCTGCCTTTCTCTGGCCACCTGGTCGCTGGCTTCTGCTACAACCTTTCTGTCTTTTTCCCATTAGGACTGAAATTCATGGAGGGACTGGGATGTGTGTGGGGACAATGGCCTTGGAGAGCCGGGTGCACTCTGGGGAGGGCCTGGCCCAGGACGGGGAGGGACTCACCTGGACCCTCACCCAAGGCCAGGCTTGTTCGCACCCTGCATCCAGTTCCGGCTACGTGTGCAGCCCGTGAGCTTTGCCAGCAGGATGCACGCACACTGCAGCAGCATCTGCGCCAATGCAGCCTCCTTCTCCCTGCCCCGCAGTGCCCACCCCAACCCTCACTTGGCCCCTCCGCATCACCCTCAGGACCCTCTGCACAGACAGGTGGGAGGCTGCCAGCCCTCGGCCTGGGGCTGCACAATGCCGGCTGACAGATGGCTGTGCTGCCTCTACGGCTTCCAGGGCTGGCCAGGCACAAGCGGCTTCCAGGTTAGGGCGGGCTCCTACCGTGTGCCAACCTGTCCACCCTGCAGGGGTCTGGTCACAGCCTCAAGAGGCACAGGACTGCCCTGAACCTTCCCGGCCAGCTCCATGCAGGCCTGGGCAAGTGCTTTCTCCACTGTCCTCACAGCCTGGGAAGTGGGTTACATGCTTCATCTCAGGGGTCCAAGATGGGTTTGGAAAGGCTGAGCCATTCACACAGAGCCACCCCTCCCCTGGCAAAGTTGACACCTTTGGGACCTAGGACAGTAACCTATTGCCTTGACCATAGCCCTTCCTCTTTCTGCCCAGCTGAGCCAAACTTGAGCCAGTCCCCACACACCAGGGCCTCAGCTCCATGTCCTGGTCCCTGGATGCCCACAGCCACGGTGCCCTGGCAGATCAGAGGCCACAGTGGCTGTGGTAGGTGATGTCTGGGCTGAGCCAGTTCCTGGCTCTCAAAGACATTCACCTAGCTCACTCTCTGCTCTACCCCTTCCCAGAAGGCATGGCCTGCCAGACCAGGGTGGGGGATTCCTGAGGGGCTGAGAATATCAGGTGTCCCAGACAAAACTTCAGGCACACAACCAGATGGCACAGTTCCACATGGAGCTGGGGAGAAAGGCACTTCACTCTGACGCCTGCCTATTCCTCCCTGTGCCCGTACACCAAGCCAAAACCATTTCCTGAAAGAGGGCCCAGCAATAACCAGGTTCATCGTGGCCCAGGACCCTCAGGGCAACTATCCCAGACCTAGGCTTCTGGGTTACCTGCCCTGTGTCTGCCTTTGGGACCCACCCCAAGGAGCTGACAGGACAGAGAGTGGCCAGACCAGGGCCCTGATAACATGGAGGCAGGAAGCATCAGGCCAGGCCAGGATGCTGCCTGTTAGGAAGGTGGACTGGCAAGGACAGCAGACATCTGCTGTGGATGGCATCGGTGTTCTCTCCGGGATCCTATAAACCGCTGTTAGGACTGTGGTGGTGGAGCCAGTCCCAAGAGGCTGCCAGGCCTGGACACACATCCTGACTGGACAGAAGAGGGGGGTCCTGGCTAGAGGGGCCAACCTATACTGTCCGTCCTACCACAGGGAAATGGTTCTGGGGCTGACCCTGAAAGAAGGGGTTTCTGGGTTCTGGGAGGAGCGTGGGAGGGTCTTCTTGGGATGGGGGCAGGAAGCCCCACTGGACTTCCCACAGGCTCCTCTGGCCCCACCCCACCCTCTGCAGGCTGGAATCCAAGGCCCCTGTTCCTGGATGGCTAGCACGCCAGGAATGGACCAGCTGTCGGGCAGCCCAGGGGGCCCACCCTCTCCAGCTGCCCAGGGCCTCAGAGGAGGGGAGGAGGGGCGCAGCTGTTCCCTCCCATCTGTATGGCTGTCCTCAGGCCCCTGGCCACAGCCACTGTCCAACGGGCCAAAGGATGGAGACCTGTGTGGTGGACATCCTGCCATCTCAAGGGGCCCTGAGTAGCAGGTGGGGCCTCTCGGTGCCATCTGTGTGCCCTCCTCTACTCTCCCCTCCTCTCCCAGGTACAGGGCCAGCACCTGGGGACACAACGGGTGCAGGGAGCTGATGGCCAGCCCTGCACATGTAGTTCAGGCCTCAGCCTTGTCCTGTGCTTGGGGCACAGGCTCCAGAGGCTCTTGAGTATCGTTACCCTCACAGAGGGGCAGGCCAGGCGTATCCCAGTCTGCCTGCGATCCCCTGGTCCGGGGCCATCCACAGGGCTCTTGGAGGTTAGGAAGAAGTCAGTGTAGGCAGAGGTGGGCACTGGGCATCAGTCAGGGGCTCACAGACCCACTGTGCAGGCTCAGGGCAGCTCTCACCCTGTGGCTGATGTGAGCCACACTGGTCCTGGGTCTCCAGCTGCCCAGTGAAGGGAACCAGGAGCGGACAGGGAGGAATAAGAACCTTCTCTAGCACCCCACCCTCCCGGCAGGACGGGGTCCCCTTGGATACCTGAGTGAGTGTCCCGTCCTGGAGGGCTGGTGGAATGCTGGCCCTACAGCAACTGGGGAGCAGATGCCAGAGTAACTAATCTCACGCCAGTGGATCTTGGGGTGGGACCAGGTGTCCAGGCCTAGGGCTGGCATCAGGCAGAGGCTGCCGAGGGGAGTTTGGGGGCTGCTGTTCCCGTGGCGGGGGGCAAGGCCTCAAAAGCAAGGAGCTGGTGCCAGCCTGCAGCTGCTGGAGGGTCTGGCTGGCCATGGCTGGGTCAGCTGCCAGGGTCTGAAACCTGAGCTGGTAGCGGGAGCTGGAGTCAATGAAAACTTGAGGGGCCCTGGGAACCCTGAGGAGGGGTTCAGCCCTGCAGGGGAGGGGAGGGGCCTGCCCTGCTTCATGTCTCCTGCTGTGCACCCCCAGCTACTTGGCAACTGAAGGGCATGAGCACTTGCCACCAGCAACCTAGAGCTGCAGACTGAGCAGTGAACGCCTGTAGGCCAGAGTCTGGGCTCTTCTCCCATGGGGGACACCAAGGTGGATGGCAGCACATGGGGCCCAGGTGGCTGCTAGGGCTCTGCAGGTGGACGAGAGGCCCTGCAGCCGTCCAGGGCTGGGCTGTGTGTGCGCGTGCACGCCTGTGTGGGACCCAACTCGAGTTCCTAGGGCCAAAGCCCACCGCTGCCCTGCCAGGACTGTGGGGAGAGGCGGGGACACCACCCACAGGTGTGAGGGGTCCCTTTTGGCTCTCCAGCTTCCCCTTTGCTGCCTCCCCCACAGATGGGAGCTCACGGGGACGGGTGGAGGGCTCTGCCCTACTCTCTCAGCACCCTCAGCCTGGCACCACAGGTTGGCTCCTTCCCCGAAGGAGGACCGAGGGGTTGTACACTGCTCCACAGACCTGGCACAGCTCCCCAGAGCGAGCGCCAGCCCCTGCAGCTCGCAGTTCCCCAGCCAGGGCAGAGGTCTTGGGACAGCATCCCACGGCCAGGGAACCCACAGGCGCCGAGCCTTACCTGTGCCAGCAGCCCGAGGCCGAGGAGGAGTGCGGCATCCATGAAGGGTAGCGGGCAGCGAGGGCGAGTGACCGGCTTGGCGTTCCGCCGGGGACCTCCAGCTCAGGACTGGAGGCGCGGGCGGGCTGAGTGACAGCGCAAGTGTGCTGGAGGCCAGAGACAGCACGTGTGCTGCGGGGCGTGCGTGGGCGGGGCGTGGGCGGGGCGGAACGCCCCGGGTTGAGTGAAAGCACGAGGGGGCAGGGTTGAGGGTAAAAGCACTGTGTAGGTGAGGCGGGGCCGGGAATAAAGTAGAGGTGAGCGGGGCGGGGCCACGGGAGGGGCGGAGCCAGGGAGAGGCGGGGAAGAGCACTGGGCGTTGAGTAGGCAGTCCAGAGCTAGTCCTTGGGCTAGTCGGGCTTGCAGGAGCGGTGGGGGGAAATCCTGTCGGTGGGAGGGCAGGGAGGATGGCCAGGTCAAGGTGAACTGAACTCCTTGAAGTCATCGGGCCGCTCCGCGTCCCAGGCCTAGCATTGGTTGGTCCTTCACCCGGAGGGCTATTCCAAGGCCGTGCCCGTGGGATGTGGTTAGGGTTGGGATTAGCCTTAGGGGCATCCTTGAGTAGATGCGGGAAGAGCGCGATAGGTAACCGGGTGACTCGGGGACTCACTCCAGACAGAGGCCAAGGCTCAGGAATGGCTCCAGTGCGGGGCTCATGAGGTGTTTCACTGGGGGTTGGAGTGCCCTGTGGAGAACCTGTGGTTCGGGCTATTCTGACCTGGCTCCTGCGTGGCTGGCACCCAGATGGCTGTCCCTCCTTTGTGTTGGACTCAGGTGCTGTCCTCAGCTGGCCCTGGTGGCCCCTCCTCCCTTCCAGGACCCATGGCCCTGGGGGTACCACATGACCCCCTCTAAACATGTGGCTCAGAGGGTACCTGCAACAGGAACTCACTGCTGCTGGTGGAGAAAGGCTTCCTGTGCCCATGAGGATGGGGAAATGATGCCTTTGACAGCAGCATCCTCTGGGGCAGGGTGGAGAGTGGGCCCGGCTTCGTGGGTCCTCTTCCTTTTGTTCTAATGACAGGTTAGCTCTAGTGCAGAGGGGAAGGATGGAAACACTGCAGAGACTCAGGCCCAGGCCTATGGGTTGAGAGACAAGGCCAGCGAAGTCAAGGTCAGTGACCAGGAGACCTTG
The DNA here is from genome assembly GCA_004025085.1 of Thryonomys swinderianus. NCBI lineage: Eukaryota > Metazoa > Chordata > Mammalia > Rodentia > Thryonomyidae > Thryonomys > Thryonomys swinderianus. The sequence continues at coordinate 27,970 of PVIC010001253.1, forward strand.
TGCTGTGCCCAGGGTCCTGGGCAAGGCTTTTCCCTACTGACCTCTGCCTGGAGCTTTCATCAGGCCTACAGCCTTAATGGCCACCACAAGAACCTGGACGGGCTCTGTTCACCTGTTCACCCACCCCCTGGGGGCTGCTCACCTCCACTGCCTCCAGTGCAGCTCTCAGGCTTCTACCCCAGTCACCATCTCCTCTGTCACCTGCACCCCAGCCTCTCCAACCCCCTGTTCCTCCAGGCCCACTTTCCCACTGTGTTCCTTCTGCTCACCCTCCACCCCTGCTTGTGTGCCTCCTGTTGAACATGGCAGTGGTTCGGTTGCAGATCACACCTGCTGGGCCCTGGATGGGGAGTGTGGCAGTCCCTGTGCTGGGGCTGGAAGGCCCACAGCAGGACTTGTGACTGCTCTCTTCAGCAGCAGTGTGAGGGCTGCTGGCCCTACCAGACTCCTTCCTCTGTGCCAGGAGCCATGGTGTTTGCTGCTGTCAGCTGGCTATCCCCGGCCCACTTAGAGGGCGGCTGGCTGCTAGGGGAGGGGCAGGAGCCTGGTCACCTACATAGGAAGAGGCTAGGACAGCCCCTGGGGGACTGCTTCTGAGACTTTGGAGGAGACTGGGCTGCTGCCCTGTGCTGGTCATGGGTCTCCCCGGGTGCTAGTGCGGGGAAAGGCTGGCAGCACTCCTGCAGCAAAAAGGTGGACCTCCCTCTTTGCCAGTGCCCTGGCATCTGTGGAGATGTGTGTGGAGTACTTGCAGACTGTGTGGCCAGATGCATGGTGCTGGTGAGCATGGGAGGCACCCAGTCCTTGTACTGCCTAGGTTGCAGTGCCTTGATCAGACCTCCCAGACTGACCATGCATCCTGCTGCCATCTGTGGCACCTGGGGTCCCTGTAGCCCTGGTGAAGATCAGGGACACCCCCCACCTGGCTTCCCTAGGTAACGCCACATCCTGTGCTTCTCAGTCCACCCCAGGGCCCTTGTGAGGGGCAGCAAGCAGGGTGTGTGCTAGTTTGTGTAAGGAGGCACATGTGGAAGATACTCCTGAATTTCCAGCTCTCGGGAGCAGGTGAGGCTGGCGGCCTGGATTTCAGCAGAGCCAAGGCTACTCTGCTGAAAACGATGCCATGAGCATGTGGGGTCACAGAACACGTTTACAGTCAAGGCAGGTGAGCATGCACACAGGACCACGGGCCTGACGTCTCTCCTCACAAGTTTTGTCGGCGTCCTGGACAGATCCAGGAATTCCTGTGCAGAGATGCAGGTACACAGTCGAGCACTCAGGACAGGCAGTGTGAGCCAGCTCCTTTCGTGACCTGCAAGGACAGTGAGGTCTTGCAGAGGGACTTCCTGGCCCTTTAAAACCACCTCCCTCAAAGGCAGAGACAGGATGAGGATGGACCTAAGGCTAGTGGCCAGCAGCACATCCCTGCTTTGGGCACGTGGCCCCAGTGGCCAGGCCACTGCCTGCCCTCTAGTGGCTATGGGACACAGTGCAGGAAGCCCCAGAGTAGAGCAATGGAGTAGAAGACTGTCTTTAATCCCTTACAGATACAAAAAAAAAATCATCATTTGAATCTGTTTTAAGTCTTGGGCATTCAAAATTATGGACAGACAGATAGACACAAACAGTGGATCTGAGGAGCTGCTGGGGGGAGGTCTGCTGATTTCCCCAAGGCCCCTGTAGACCTGAGGACCTGGACCAGAGCCAGCAGTCAACCTTGGTCCGACAGACAGTGGGCAGAGGGGTGATGGGGGGTCACAGACCCACTCCAGGATACACCTGAGGCCCCAGCCTTTGACTGCTGGGGTGGGGGGCCTCCTGCCTGAAGCCCTGGTCTTGGCCTTGCCTACCCTCTCCATAGGGACAGAGAAATGGCCAAACTCCAGCCCTGAGCCCACCAGCTTTCCTGTATGCCCCATCTAGGGACAGCTGGGCTAGGCCCACAATGACAGCCAGCCCCACCTGCCAAGCTCTCTGCAGCCCCTGAGGTGGTTGCTCACCAGGGCAGCTAGGAGAGCTGGTTAGCGGCTCCTGCTACACCCAGTGGGAGCAGCAGGGGGCAGTGTGGCTCCAGAGATGCCAGTGCAGGCAGGTGGGGGAGATGGCCAGCCCATTCTCTTGCCTGACCATTGAGCAGGGACAGGGGTGCATTCCTGTAGGCGCCTGTGGCCTGTACCAGTCAGCTGTGCGAATGAAGAAGAGGCCCAGAACGTGGGCCCTCCCCAGCCTTCCCACGCAGGTGCCCCACCAGGTCTCATCCCAGTGGTGGCCCTGCAGCCATGGCTGGCCCTGATGTGCTGTGCTGGCCAGGAAAGAGGGGTCACCCAGATGCTTCCCAGCTTGTCCCAGGGCCACACACACACACCCAAGACACTAGGCAGCTTGGACCTCCAGGAGGAGGGACTGTTAGAGCTGCCACAGAGACTGGGAGGTCCTGGTTCTGAGTCCCAGGCACATAGACACCAGGATGGACATTTGCTTCTCTGTCCAATGCTCTTCCCACCTAGCATGGCACTTATTCAGGGAGTGGGGGGTAGGGTAGGAACATAGAGTCCTAGGCACACAGGCAGCCAGCCCCCACAACCTTCCAGGCTGCTCCATTGTCTTTCAATCAACATCAAGTGGAAGGCAGTGGATCTGGGAGCAAGGGCTCCCAGCAGCCATGTAAATCACACTAATGACTGTTCAGATTAAACCAGTGCTGTAATGGCATCAATTCAGTAGACGCATGGCTGCTGCTCTGCTGACCCTCCGGGCTGCTGTCCAGGTGGCAGAGGCCACATGGCCAAGAGAACAGGATGTGTCTCCACAGTTGTGGGGGTAGGGAGAAAGGCTGTGTCTGCAGGGAGTGGGGGCACTGGGCTCAGAGGCCATAGTTCCTCTGACTGCCCTCATTCTCCTCCAGACAGAGTGGGCTTGGCTAGCAGAGGCCCAGTCGGGCACCCAAGCCCAGGGGTGCGGTTGTCAACCACCAGGCAAAGGCACAGATGCACAGAGGACAGGGTAGCAATGGCAGGGTGGTGAGGGGGCCTCCTATCCTCAGCCAGTCCCTAGATGCCTGGAGACAGAGCCTAGCTCCCTCCTCTACTCTGAGGGTACAGCCGCAGGCACAGGCAATGCCACCTTTCACCTCGCCATGCGTCCCTTCCCAGCGGGTCCCTGTGGCAGAACCAACTGTGTGTCTGCCTGCACTCTGGCCTCTGCCTCCTGCCACCCCATTGCCCCATCCGTGGGGCTGTGCTGGACATTGTTTTTCTACAGACCCTCCCTGGTCTCTGGGTCAGCACCCCTCCTACAGCCACATTGAGGGCTGCCAGGCCATGGTCCTTGGTTGCCACCTGCCTCTGCCCTCCTGTGGGTGGCTGCCCTTCCTAGAACTGGCTCTACCCCTGCCTGGGCCCTCTGGGCTGATCTCTCGCCCCTGCAGTCTCCCCCACTTGCCCTCATCCTCTTTGGCTGCCATCTCACAGCAGGGCTGTAATGGCCTGGGTGGGCAGAAGGGTCCCACAGTGGCCATGGGCAACAGGAGCTGGGCTGCCTGGTAAGACTTGCAAGGGGCCTGAAGCTCTGCGGCTGGCAGCAGAAGATGGCAGATTCTCTTCAGCACTTGTCACACTGCTCTGGGCACAGGCTGGACCTGGACAGCAAAGTGGAGGCTTCCACTGAGGCAGGAGAGTGGCACGCCTGAGAAGTCCAGGCGAGGCTAGTGGGCTGAGGCAGGAGGTTCACAAATTCAAGTCCAGCCCAGACCACTTAGTGAAACTCTGTCTCCAGGTAAATAAAGAGCTGGGGGTGTATCTCAGCATGAAGGCCCTGAGTCTAACCCCCAGTACTAAAAGCCAAAGTGGGCGGGACTGTGACAGTCAGTGGGCCAGGTCCTCGCCACTCAGTCCCAGTGACCAGTGCCAGGCAAAGCAACCTTAAAAGCACCAGGAGAAAAAGACTGCTTGGCTCTGAAACCATGAAGGCCAAACGCTTCTCACTGACAACCAGAGGCCAGGAAGCCATGATGTGCATGGCTCAGGGGACAGACGTGGGACAGAACAGAGCCAGAGATAAGTGTGTGCCCTTGCACCCATTTGTGAAATAGCCCAGAGTCCCGAGGACAACAGGATGTTGGTAAATTTAACCACGGACTTAAAAAACAGAGTATTAATTTTTGTGTCCAACAAAACAAGATAACTAAACACAGAGGTGCTAGAAGATGGGTGAAGAGGACCAACCTTGTAGGTACGGGACCTGAGGGAAGAGTTACCATGCCCTTGGCTGTAAAAAATATATATGAACCGCACTGGCTTTACACTTCAAGGTCGGTTTCTTTTTCCTTACTGGTGCTAGAGTAAACAGTACATAAAATAAAATTATTTCTGAGGCAGTGAATGTTATAATAAGAAGGATTTGTAGGGAGATTAAGAGGGTAATATATCACACCCAGGGCCCGGGAAGGTGAATGCCCTTCCAGAGTCATACTTGACCTCTCTTCTAGAAACTTTAGGGGTAAACATTCAAAGAACAGAAATTTAATTTATAATTTCCAAATAAGAAATGTTATTAGGGACCGGAGATTTAGCTCAGTGGTTCCGGCGCCTGCCTCGCAAGCACAAGGTCCTGAGTTTGATCCCGGTAACCACATATAATGCTGGGTGTGGTGACTCACGCCCACCAGCAATCAATACCACATACCACAGTGCCAGGCGTGGTGGCTCACGCCTGTAATCCCAGCACTCGGGAGGCCGAGGCAGGAGGATTGCTGAGTTCCAGGCTCACCGGGGCTACATAGTGAGCTCAGGGCTGAGCCTGAACTAAAAAGTGAGACCCTGTCTCAAAAAAAAAAAAAAAAAAAAAAGGTTATTAATCCAACATTAGAGAAAGGCACCAATAAAGCCCCATGACAGGAGGCAGAACAAGGTTGTAGAAATAAGTGTACATCTCTCAGTGAGCTGAGACAGCTCCTCAGAGCACAAGGGGTAAGGAAACTGCAGAGGCTAGGACGAATGGGCACAAGGAGGAACATTAGGCATGGCGGGTGCAACTGCAGACTAACGGTCCGTCCACAAGATGACAAATGGGGATTGAGAACACAGGGCTGAGATACATAAAAGATGCTAGCAGACTTACAAGAATGGGATGTGACCCTGCACCGCAAATCTGGCCAGTTCCCGTTAATGGCCCGTCTCCCGGGAGAGCACAAGGAGCTCGAGCTCAAGGGCCAGACCCACCTGTGGCCACGTTCTCAGGACAGTGGTCCCAGCAGTGGCAGAAGCCAAAGTGGGACTTTACGAAGTAACTGCAGGGCCAGAGACTACCCAGCGGGAGTGGAAGTGGGAGGGCTGCAGTCGTGAGCAGCGGAGTCACAGCGTGGCCTTGCTGGGGACAGGAGGGCAGCAGAGGGACCAGGTGGGCTGGCGGACAGAAGAGCAGGCCACACAGACTTCGTGGGGTAGAGGAGGGAGCCGAGAGTTTGGCCATGGAGATCTGTGGACGAGAACCGGCAGAGCTGCTGCTCGCAGGGTGTGAGCACTGGTGAGAGGCGCACAGGCTCCCACGTTGGCTGGATTAGTGTGAACCAGCTGGGCAGCCTCCCGAGACCATCAGTCATTAAAATCACCCCACTTTGTCCCTCCATGTGAAGCCCTGTGTACCCACCTCAGAAACATCTTAAAGGAAACACAGGTTCTCCCCGGGTGTGGTGACGCATGCCTATTAACCCAGCACCAAGGGAGGCTGGAGGGTGGCAAGTTTGAGTTCTACTGGGGGAAGTTAGTAAACCTTGTCAAAAGGAAACAAACTGGGCATGGTGGTGCGCCTGTAATCCTAGTACTTGGGAGCCTGAGTCAGGAGGATCATCTCTAGTTCAAGGCCAGCCTGGACTATACAGCAAAACTTTGTCTCAAAAGAACAAAAAAAAGAGGAAAAATTAAAAGGAATGGGAATGCTACTCAGCATGAAGGCCCTGGATTCAATGCCCAGTGCCACTCCCTCTCCCCAAAAGAAAGATCTTCACCAAGTGGGGTCTGAGGGGCCAGCAGGAGGTGCTCTCGGCTCTTTCTCTGCCAGACGAGTCCACACACACAAAATCACAACTTCGTTTTTCAGCACCTTTGGGGTCTGGAGTTGGACACAGGGTATTGTGGTCTTGGAATAAACAGCCCAGAGGAAGGGAGTCAGCCCTCCACCCTACCCACACCTCCCACCCGAGCAGCAGGGCAGGCCCATCCCATGGCAGAGGGCTCAGTGGTCACAGGAGCAGAGGGAGTGGAGACTGAATGAGGGGAGGGAAAGATTTAGAACACCTAGTGTGGCAGTCAGCCTGCCATGGACCGAGCGTGAGAGCAGAATGGCCATCAGGGGCATGTGTGTGTCTGTGCACACCTGTGCAGGTGAAGTGTCCAGTGCACACTGCCTGTGGCTCCTGCTGCACGCAGTGTGGAGGCTCCTGGCTGCCACAGGCTTGTCAGGCAGGTGACACAGTCCCAGATTTCAGGACAGCGTGTGGGGCTCTGAGGCCACAGCCCTGTCTAGCCAGGTGAGTCAGGGGTTTGCTGCAAGGACGTCGCCCCCTGCTGGGGCTTCCCCAGCTCCTGGCCCCCCACCTCAGAGGGCTCCAAAGGAGGGTTTGCTGCTCTGACTCGGTTTCTTCCTTGAAGCCTGCCTGTTGGCTGCGCAGGTGCCTCTGGCTGACCACAGGCAGAAGGCCCAGGACCTGGGTCCCAGCCCCAGCCCCAGCCCCTGTCTCCTCGTAGGCTGTGGCTCTGTTCTGCTGCTCCACCAGCACTGTGCCGGGTGCTCCTGGGAGAGGGAAAAAGCCCAGGTGGTGTGGGTCAGGCCGCCCATCCGATCAGAACTCCATGGCTGGAACCCCTCACCACACCTATGCTGCTGTCCCCAGTGCTCTCCCAGCAACGCCAGAAGACAGATGGTGAGAGGCCTCGGGTGGGGCTGTCCAGCTCCCACTGAAGGGCACAGAATGAGACTCGATGCTGTGACGCTGGTCTGCCAGGGGACATGTCCATGTTCTCCTTTGCCTTCCAGCAGGGCCCGCTTGCTGAGTAATTGGGTACAGGGTGCAGACCCCCATTTCCAGTGCCACCTGAAGAATGTCGCCATTGGTTGGGAGAGCAACGAGGCTGCATAGGGGTTCATGGAAGCTATAGAACTTCAGCTCTGGTCTTGAGGCCCCAGCCACTGTTCTTGATGCCCACAGTCCACAGAAGCCTCCGAGCTCTGCCCTTGCCTGGGGTCTGAGTGGCTTTCCTCCTGGTAAGCTATGGGGTAAACAGCCCTGCACCGCAGAGTCCAGGTGCTGAGCCAGGACGAGAGGCCTGTAGTGCAAAGGTGAGGGTAACAGGGCTGCTAGGCAGGCATGAGAGTGAGGGACAAATGCAGGAGATAAGGCTGTGGAGGGCACTGGCCCTGACCACTGTCCTTGGGAGGCCGGGTGAGGGCATAGGACATTCTGCTGTGACTTGGGTGGTGTTAGATAATGAAGACATAGCCAACTAGCTATGGAAGCTTTTTTAAGAATCAGAACTTTAGAATCAAAGTGGAGTTTAAAGTGTGGAATTAGCCCAGTTGATCTTGCAGTGTTGAGTTTGTTTTCAGCAAAGGGCCTTTCTCAGCTCCCCACAGATCCAGGCTCACCTTTAGTGCCATCCCAGAGGGAGAGCCCCTACAGGAAGGGAACCGTGAGGCCAGTGTGAGGCATCACCATGGCCAGTGATCACTCTTGCATCTGTGTCTCCACAGGATGGGGGCCCACACACCGACCTGAATGGATATGAGCTCATCTGGCTGGGCACAGCGTGGCTCAGGCAGCTGGCAGCTTCTACGGCTGCCTTGGGGTACCCATGGATCCTTGCTGTGGGCTGTGGAGGGCAGAGTCAGGAGGCAGGAGGCAGACCAGCAAGCCAGGGCAGGTGGGAGTAGAGAGGCAGGTCCTACTCTGGGGACGAGGTGGGTCCTGGGTCCATGAAGAGTAGTAGCTGTTTGAGGACAGCCCTGCACATGGCAGGCAGTCACACAGAGGGCGATGGGTGACCCCATGGGGGGAGCACCTCAGGTTGTGGGGGCCTCCTGGGCCCCAGGGCAGGGCTGGCATGTGGCCTTCTAGGGCATCTCAAGTTGGCACCGCATGGCCTGGCCAAGTGACTTGGACACGCATGTGCGAGCAGACAGCAAGGCCAGGCTGCTGGTCTCATCTTGATTTCATTCCCCTTCTCTGGATACTATAGGGACCTTGGGACCTTCCCCGTAGAGAGCCCAGCAGCGCTGGCCACTGGAAGTGTTCAGCCACTATGGACATAGGGCACTGTGACAGTAGGCTGGGCCTGCAGAGGTGTCAGGTGCAATTGATTTTGTCAGGGTCTATCCAGAGGGGGCTGGGCCAAGGCCTATAGCAGGCACTAGTACCAGCGTCCAGTCACTCAGGGTAGAACTGCCTGACCAGGTCCTTCTTGTTGATCTTGCCCATCTGGTTCCTCGGGATTTCCTCCACCAGCAGGAGCCCTGAGGGCACAGCATAGGGGGCCAGGAAGCACCTGCAGAGATAGCATCACCTGAGCCCTGCACCCGGGGATGTGACCACGTTGGTCTGCAGTCCAAACCCAGGGCCTGGCCAGGGGAGGGCCTGTGGCTGGCTGTCCAATGTGAGGGTGTGATCTGGGGCTCCCATGGGGGTGTCTACCACCTGGACATGACTGTGGATAGCCGCCTTCCCTGGGCAGCCCCTCCTCTGCCCCTGGGCCCTGTATATTTCCAGTGTCACCCACACTGTGACCCGATGGGCAGTGCAGGCCCTGTGGGGGCCCGAAATGCTCAGGCCTGGTGCAGACTGCAGGGGCACACCTAATGCTGGCACCCGCAGAGAAGAAGACCAAAGCCACCTCTGTCCTGAGACGTCAGGGCAGCCATCGCATGTGCACCTGCTTTTTTCCTCTCTTAAACAAAGTAATTGTTTAATCAAAGCAGCAGCCACCCACTGACTCTGGCCTTCCTGACTACACACTCCGACTGGGATTCTGCAGATCCAGGGAATCTGTAATTGCCCAGCTGTGCTGCCCTGATGAGCCAGGGACTCCTGCTGTGTGGATCCGCCCACCAAAAATATCTTGGCCAAGCAGGAGGAGGGAAGAGGAGGATGAGGGGGAGGGGAGGAGGAAGGGGTGGTGGGGCAAGGAGCGGCAGGGGGGGGGAGACAGGAGATTTAAGAGCGATCAAGAGCGGCAGGGCCACAGTGGCAGGTGGAGCCCAAAGCTCCTCAGGCTTGTGGAGTCTGCTGTGGAGGGCCCAGGAGACCCTGTGAGCTGTGTCTTCCCGTGCGGGATGCAGTAGGGGTCGAGTCCCAGGGACCTTGGGCACGGGGTTAGTGAGTCCTGGGGTTGGGGGAGCCCCCTGCAGCTAGGTGGGCAGGACAGGCCCTTGGAGCTCTGGGGGAGACAGGGACTGAGCTCAGGGCTGTGGTGCCTAGAAAGGCCTGGCCTGCCAGGGGGTGGGCCAGAGTCCACAGGAGCTGGGGCCCTCATGGTGGGCAGGGAGGTCACAGCTCTGCCTGGTGCTAGATTGGGGGAGCTCATCCCTAGTGGCCTCAGACTGTTTCGGGATTTGCCCTAATTTTTTGTTTGTGTCCAGGAGCACGTTTCTGTCCTCAGAAGTGCCCACATATGCCTGTCCCAGCCTCATGTCTCCACCTGGAGTGCTGAGTCCCACCTACCTGGCCCACTCCTTGAGGTCACTGTGGGACAGTGAGTGTCCTGCTTGAAGGGCCACCACAGCTATGACCCGCTGGCCCCAGGTCACATCTGGAATCCCAATCACAGCCACATCTGCGGACAGAAGAGCAGGCTGGGATGCTTGGGGTACCGGGCACTGCTGCAGAGCACACACACTCCTGCTAGCGTGGGGACCTATGCAGTAGTCTGTGAGGCTGGACGCTTGGGACCTGGCTGCCCCTCGGGTGTCTGTGCTGCGGAGCGGGTGCCCATCCTGTGGAGACCTGAAGGCCACATAGGAGGTGCACATGGACATGCACTTCCCAGGACCCTACTGATGGGCAGAGGGGGCCCCCAGGTCCAGACATCTCCAGAGGAGCCAGCCCCATGCCAGTGGGTCCCTGGCACTCACCCGCGATGCTGGGGTGGGCCAGCAGGTGCCGCTCAACCTCTAGCGCGCTAACTTTATACCCTCCAGTCTTAATGATGTCCACTGACGTCCGGCCTCGGATCCAGTAACTGCCATCCTTGAACACAGCAGTGTCCCCTGGAAAAGGAGCCCAGGTGTGCTGGTCAGCAGAAGACCAGGCTGTTCGGCATCACGGGGGTCCTGGGTCCCTGTACACATGCATGGAATGCTTCACCCCCCATGCACAGCCTTCCCACTGGCCCCACAAGATCCCAGTCTGTCCTGTTCACCATGGCTGCGGAGGGCCAGCACAGCTCCACCCAGCCTCACATCCCAGACAGAGCAAGGGCCCTGACCTGTGAGCTGGGGACCACATTCCTACAAGAGCAACCAGGAAGCACCAGTTATCAGCAGAGTGTGTGGCAATTTCTAAATAGTCCAGCACCAAATCTGATGCTTTGACTCTGGCCCTAGGGAGGGGTGGGGCTGTGCCAGGAAGGGCACTAGCCATACTTCAGAGCCAAAAAGTTTTCCTGGCCTCATCCTTCGTAAGCACAAGTGGGTCATGTGCCTTCCAACCCCACTATGGCAGGAGCCTGGGAGGTCATCACTGGCCCCTTTTAAAGTGGGAGGAATCCCCTGGCCTCTGTACCTGATGCCTATCATCTCACACAGCTCCCAGCCTCACCTGGTGGGACCCAGCCTGGGCTACCTTGTGGTCATGACTGCATGCAGGTGTGCAGACTCCCAGCCCCCTGGACAGAAGTGTTGAGGACTCCCTGTCTGCCATGCGCCCTGATACCTCACAGGGGTCACAGCTGGTGTAAATCACAAACATTCCACTATCTGCCATGTGCCCCGATGTGGGATGGTGCCATTCATCATCCCACCACTGCTTGACACCCATGGCATGGGAACATGGCTATTAAACAAGGTGAATGGGCTGGATGGAAGGAGAGCGTGGTGAGCGGTGGGCAGCCTGCCTGGACACGGCCCTGAGTTCCAAGAACTCCAATAGCATGGGTGACAGTCCCTCCCCAGGGGCCTCCCTCGCATGCCACACCCTGAGCTCTCCTGCCCATGCCCAGAGGGTGCAGCGCCTAGGGGTGCCCCTGCTGGTCCCTGCGGCTTTGTAGGCTGTGTCTGCCACAGATAGGGGCTCGCGCCATGAGACAGTGTCTGATCTGGACTCAGCCCCACTGGTCAGCCCTCCCCATGAGGCCTCAGTGACCCCAGGAGGGCTGCAGCCCTCGGGACACAGAGGTCCTGCACACATGGGCTCAGGCAGTGCTGCTGTGGACCCTGGGCTCGCCCCACTCTCGGGGGGACTCCTTCCTCCCCACACCGCCCTTCCTTCTGAGAAACAGGACCCTAAAGGTTCAGAAACCTCAGGACCGAGGCACTGAGGTATCCAGGCTCGGGAAGATGGAGGGAGAGCTGGGGTGGTGTGCAGAGCACCCACAGCACAGAGGGGCTGCGCTGCATCGTTCACACAGCCAAGCTCGAGCCCACAGGACTCTCCCCACCGAGGTGAGCAGCCTCTGTGAGCAGCAGGGTGACAGGCACCCACGTCCACCTACTTACCATCTCTATGGTCACAGGGAGCCCTTGGGAGGAAGGGGTTAAGGATTAAATTCAAAGCCCAGCATGGGGATGCACACCTGCTATCTTGGCACTCTGGGAGGTGGAGGGAGGGTCTCAAGTTTGAGCCAAGTCAGGCCGACTGTATGACTGTGGAGAAGTGTCTCAAAATTAAAAAAAAAAAAATTTAAAAAACCCCCAAAACGTGGGGCTGTATGTAGCTCAGTGTGAGAGCCTTGGATTCAACTACTAGTGCTAAAAAACAAATGAAAAAACAAAGCCAGCCCCACCCCCGGCCCCAAAGGGCCCAAGACAGACAGCACTGAGCTGAGGGAGGGGTGTGTGTGGAGCGAAGTCTTCCGGGAGGCGCATACTTATCAAGCTGTGTGGACTCTGGACATGGAGACCTGGCCACATGCTCAACCTGACCAACCTAAGGTGCACATTAAGGGAATTCTGTGCTGGACCCCACAGTGACAAGGTGAATTTATCATGGCTTTCAGGTGCCGTGCTGCTTCTCCTCTCTCGTCTAAATTGATACTGCAAACAGATTTGTCCCTCAGACTCAATTTCTGGATGTTCCTGGCCTCCCCTAAGGGCCTCCCCAGGGAGATCATGCAGTGCCCACGAGGTCAGGATGGGCTCCTGGCAAGGGCCCTGGGTTGAATCACCTCACACACGGGCTCCAGTCCTGGAAGCACGGGGACCCAGGACTACCTGCTCTGAAGGCTACCTGGCCCACCCTCCTGCCTTGACTTCCAGGAAGGGCTAAGGCCAGGTGGGAGGCAGGAATCCCAGGTCCTTCCAGGGCTCTGCACCGGGCCACCCACCTGCAGGCTCCAGGGACATGCAGTGCCTGTGATGAGGGAACCAGCTCATCACAGCTTCCTGTGCCAGGAAGGAGTCTCTGGAACCCGTGTCAGGGCTGTAGACTGAGGAGACGCTGGAAGGAGCAGGAGGTGTAGACGTGGTAGCTGTGTGGGAACATAAACTTCACCTGACACTGGCCAGGGTAGTGGTGGGCCACAACCTGGGCTGCTCTGATGACAGACTCAGTGGTGACACAAAGGCTGGGGAAATGAGGGAAAGTTGGAAAGCTCCCAGACATGAGAACCCACGGTGGCCCCAAAGGTGTCCCACTCTGGCCAGAGGTGGTGTTCACACCAAAGGCTCTGGAGGCCCCAGGCAGTGGGGAGTCTCGGGGAGGAGGGAATGAGGTCTACAGGGCCTGTACTCAGAGCCCAGGTTGCCCACAGCCAGGCTGTGCCACCACCCACAGGATGGGGACAGGAAGAGTGAGGGGACAGCCGGTCCCTGGTTTCTGTGCAGATGCTGCCCAGGTCCACTGGGGGCAGGGCAGGGTGGCCAGTGCTAGGGTCCTGGCTGGTAACCCAACTGGAGTTCTCAGGGCTCCTGCCATGACGGTATCTGCTGGGCCACTCGCCTTGACAATGTGACCTTGGCAGAATGAACCTGAAGGCCCTCACCTTCCTCCCAGAGCCCTGTGGTTTTAAGGCTAAGCCCATCAAGTCAGGAACAAAACACATCCTGCTCTGGGCATGAAGATCCAGCTCTACTTGGGACAGTGGCCCTTGGCAGAGTGAGCACAGGACAGAGCTCAGAGCTGAGGCCCACGCTGGCTTTGTTGGCACTGTGGGTGGCTCCAGAAAACCATTAAAACATAAAAGAAACCCAAAATCTGAAGATGCAATATTGATCAACAATCAGTAGCCTCCAGGGCACCAAGGATGGCTGCTGAAAGAACACATCGTAATGTCTACCCAGAGAGCCTGAGACCACATGGCACTGGACACAGACCCTAACAGAGTGGCACATGGATGTGAGATGGAGGGATGCAGGGATGGGGCTTGGCAGGTGCCCCCTGCCCTGGCCATCATGCAGTGGGGCTGATGTAGGTGTGGAGAGTCTTCACCTGAGTTCTTGTGGAGACCTGTGTTTGGGCAGGATGCTGTGGGAGGGCTGTCCCGTGTGGACCTGGACCCTCAGGCTGCGCACACATCTGAGCTCCACACCATTCTTGGGACAGGACCTGCAGGCCACCTGGCAGCTGTAAGCCTTGTCTTGGCATCTCAGACCCAGAGTGCCCTGGGCTCCTGGGGAGCATGGAGGGAGGTCCGGGCCATATCACCTGACAGCTGCCTTGTTTTTGTGGAAAGATGCTTCATGCCTGAGAAGGCTGGAGACTTGTGGGTGCAAGGAGAGCTCATGCCCACCACCAAAGCACACCACATGGCAGCAGGCACCCAGCGCTGGGGTCCCTGCACCCCACTGTCCCTCATTAGGAAAATAACAGGTGGGTCACCAGCTTCTTGTGAGAATAAGACCAGACTGTCCCTCCTGTGAGGACCTTGCTCCCCCCTGCACCGTGGCCTTCTTCCTCCACCCCAGGTGCTGCTCCCCACTGCCCTGTTCCTCCTAAGCTGCTGGGATCCTCCAGGTTGGGGACAGATCTCTAAGGACACACATTGCTGGCTTCCTACTGGGGTGGTGTCTTCATTATTGGCCATACAAATAATAGGACTCGTAATTCCTAAGGTGCCACTGACCTGCCACAGGATGCTGATGGATGACCTTCTGCTGAGCCCTGGCTGCCCCTCATGGGGCACTCTATGCTCATGGCCCCTGTCAGATGGAGGCTCAGCTGAAGACCCCAGGACTTGGCTCCTCGGTCACTTGCTAGCCTGGCCCCAAGGTCCTATGGCAGTGACAGTGAACCTTTTAGAGACTGAGTGCCAAACTGCCACCCAAACCCACTTATTTATTGCAGAGTGCCAACACTGCAATTAAATCTGAATACTGAGATTTAGAAAAAATAACTCTACATTAACATCTTTTGTCTTAAAAGAAAACATAATAACGGGTGTGCTACAGATTCACCACCACTGCCCAGGGTCAGCTGTTCACAAGAGCGCAAGGCTCCCAAAGTCCGCCAGGGTCTCCTCCCCTATGCCTGGGTGGCTGACAACCTAGAGTTCTGTGAAACTGGCTGTTAGGGGAGACCTCTGACACCCCTCTGGGCTGCTGAGGCCCTGGAGTCTTGAGAGGAGCAGGGACACCGTGAAGAGATGGCAGATGCGGGCACCATGGTGGCCATCTCTCCCGGTCCAGTCCCTGGAGGCCTGCTGGGGAGGAGCAGAATCCCGGCTGGCCAGGCATCCAGACCACGACTCCCAGATCCCACCAGAACTCACACAGCAGGAGGGCTGGCAAGGAAAGTGTTAACTTTAATTTATCCTGATTTCCACTTAATCTCATGCTCTCCCCGTAGGAGCAGCAGCTGCGAGCTGATTGCGGCTCTCATTATGCAGCCTGTATCGCTAATGGCCTGTGACAAAGGCTGGCGGCTCCCAGGCCCGGCCCAGAGCCAACCTCACAGCTCCCTTCCTGTTCCAGCACACTACAATGGAATTAAACTGAATTTCAAAACCGTTTTCTCCTGGGGATGTCTCCTTGCGATAATTAATGTGTGCTTTTCCACTTCAGCTCAAACAGCACCAGGGTGCCCAGTGCCGGTCATACCCATGGCCACCTGGCGGCACCAAGCCCACCTCAGCATGGCCGTGGCTCAGCTCTGAGCACTCCCAGGACAGAGCGACAGCTTTTTATCCAAAGTAAGACAAAGAGCAGTGGCTGCAAAGCAGGAGGCTCCACGGCTGTCGAGGGACCTGTCTGGAGCGGTGCTGCCCATGGACTGCGTTTCTAAACACTGTGCCAATGGCAGTGAGTCCTCTGCCAGGCAGTGGGCCTGACTAGGCCTTCGAGAAGCACACACTCTACAGACATTGACTGCATCCGGTCCTAGAGTGGGGACCCAGACTTGACCCCTGAGCTCCTGGGCTCCACTTGTACTCTGCCACTAGGCAGGATGGCACCTGTGGAGTCTGGGTTTGTGTTGGGGGCTCCAAGGATGGTCATCCTATGCACACCTGACCAGCCAGCACAACAGGCCCACTTTTCCCCCTCTGTGGACTCGACTCTACCACGCATGGTGCCAGGGGTCCTGACCACGGTGATGGGGAGAGGTTGGTGAGGGGCTCGGGGTCACAGAGGATGTGGGGCTGCAGGGGTGAGAGTGGGGCAGACAGGAGGGAGCACTGGGCCGGCTCCTTGACAGTGAGGGCATCTATCCTGAGCTGCAGCCTCCACGGGTGACTTGGCCTCCCTGAGGGCTGGACAGGTAAGGGGTTGAGGATGCTGAGGCCCCAGGCCATCCCCACTTGCCGGGAAACCACCTTACAGCCTTTCCTTGGCCGTTGCTCCTGCCTGACTCTGCTCCCACCAGCCACAGAGAAGCCACTCTGGCATCGTGGGCCAGGGCAACGTGGGAAAAGAGGGTCTTCAGAAAAATTCCACCTTCAAAATGACAAAGGAAAGCTGGATGTGGTAATGTATACCTGTCAAGTCAGCACTCTGAGAGGGTGAGGCAGGAGGGTCCCAAGTTCAAGCCCAGCCTTGGCAACTTAATAACTTAGGGAAAAATAACGAATGCCCAGAACTCCACCATCCCGATAGGATCTAGTTAGTGTGTGTGCTTCCAGAAGAAAATGGACTTGTAAAGGCGCACAAAGGTGTACCCAGCTGTTTTTCCCCAGCGTCCTCTGTAGGGTCCTGGTGCGGGACAGACTCTGCAGGAGTGGGCCTGACAGGGCTCCTACCACCATGGCCACCACTGAAGGTCTGCACTGACACACCTGCCCAGCAGGAAGCAGGTAGAAGGACCTGAGGGTGATATGACGAGCAAACTGAAACAAATCAGATGAGATGAGAGCAGGCCAGGAGGGTTAGAGGATTAGAGTGGCAGGTGGGAGGCACAGTTGCACCTGGGTCTGGCCCAAGAGCCTGGGACCTGTGGAGGGGAGTACGGGGCAGTGTCTCCACTGTGGGCATGCGGGACTGAGGGACAGTGTGGAGGCCCTGCTGTTGCGCAGGCCCAGCCGTTTCCCATGAGCCTACGCGGCTAGAAAGTCTGTGAGTGCTGGGACCCCAGCTGGGGTCTGCCCTGGCAGCAGTGTCTCAATCCCAGCTCAGGGCCACAGCTCGCCCCGCCAGCCCTGCCATCCTCTCTGCCTTGCTAGCCTGGGTCCTACCTGTCCTGAACCAGCCATCGGGAGTGAAGGCACTCTTCGTTTCTTCTGGTTTATCCCAGTACTCTCGAAACACAGAGGGTCCCCTGACCAGCAGCTCTCCTTCCTTCTCCTCAAGCCCTGGGGTCACCTGCAGAGGGTAGCAAGGAAGCGCAAGTCAGAGCAGGGCACACTGCCCTCCAGATTCCCACCTGCCCTAGGTCACACAGGCTACTACAGATGGTTTCTGACAGCAGAGACTCTTGCAAAGTTGGCCTATAATGGGCAGGATCCCAGCATGCTCTTGCCTGGTCCTAGGCAGGAACAGCCATGCAGAGCAAGTACCTTGATGGCCCTTTGGGGCTGCACAAACCACTGGTCCAGCCACAGGGTCACTGAGCATTTCTCAGACATCCCTCAGGCCTCCCTGCCAAGCTGCTGGGATGCTGGGGGGAGGGTGGCACCCAGAGGGCCTTCTGGGCTAGAGATGCTCAGAGGGGTCATTAAGGAGGGAGGGCCGACAGTAGGACAGCAGGTGTCAGTGATAGCATCACCCTGACTCTCAGACCTCAGCAGGGTTTATATGAAACTGGGTCAGGGCCTCAGGCAGACCCAGGAGCAGACAACTGAGAGTGACTGGGTTTCCCTGCAGGTCCTCTGGCAGGTGAGTCTCCTGAGCACAAGTGAGAAAGTGGGCGAAGGGTGGGGGACAAGCAGGCTGGGATCATGTGTGGTAAGCCGCTGCTGGCACACCAGCCCCTTGCTGCTCTGCCCAGGCTGGGGGAGCAAGCACAGTGCCACTATGAAGAGATGCATTCGAGGGAGCATCTGCATTCTCTTTTAAAAAACCAGGGGCCTTTGAAATGTACTGCAAGCCATATAACTTGGCTGCCTTATTATTTGCTCCTGGGAAAGAAAGCTTGATGGCTGAGGGCCGGTGCAGTGGCTCCGTCTCACAGCAGCCTTGGCTTGCCTGTCACACTGCCCCTTGTCATCTGCCTATTCAGGGGAGGTCTGGGTTTGTTTTTCCAGACCAACCTACACACTTTATTTGAGCCTGGCTGATTTTCCACTGCTGTCCCTCATCAGTTCTGCTGCTATGGGCAGCACCCTTATAGCAGGTACCAACAGCAACATGGAGCTTTGCAAAGAAACCTGCAAGGAAGCCACCCCAGAAAGACGTGAGGGCCCAGCCCATGAAAATATAGTCACCCTCAGGAGATGAACAAGACTGCATCTCTACAGATGTACAATGTCCAGAAGACACAAGTAGAACCTGGCAGCATCTGCCCCCCAGGAAAACACACCAGGACAGAGGTGGAATTGTTGTTGAGACGCTGACCAAGACTTTCAAGTCTGTGTTATAAAAAAGCTTCAAGGGCCGGAGGGTTAGCTCAGTGGTTTCGGCACCTGCCTCGCAAGCCCAAGGTCCTGAGTTCGATCCCGGTAACCACATACAATGATGGGCGTGGAGACTCACTCCCACCAACAATCAATACCACATACCACAGTGCCGGGCGTGGTAGCTCATGCCTGTAATCCCAGCATTCGGAGGCAGAGGCAGGATTGCTGAGTTTGAGGCTTGCCTGGGCTCCATAGTGAGCTCAGAGCTAGCCTGAACTACAAAGTGAGACCCTGTCTCAAAACAAAAAAAAAAAAAAAAAAAAGCTTTAAAAGGAAGAGAAACACTGGAAATAAATGGGGGGAAAAGTCTTGAGTTATAGCCCTATACTCAGATAACAGATTTAACCCTTAAAGAGTTCTATAAGGACCATTACAGTATCCTTTTCTGTATGGGGTTGACTGAGAAATCCTGGGTGTCTCTCTGAGGATGCTGAGATCTTCCTGTGGATAGGAGAGAGACTGAAGGCTGTGCAGAGGAGCCCGAGCCTTCAGTTGACCAACTTGATTTACCACCAGCCCTCAGGAATGAACTGAGTTCATAAGTTGAGGGTCCACTGTAAATTGGAAATCAATCCTAGGTATGAGAAAAATCACCAAATATTTGAAAAATACATAACACGTTGAAGTCTATGAGCCAAAAATAAATTAAATAGGGCATTTGGAGCCAGCAGTTTAGTCGAGTTATGGCATCACTTGATTGTAGCACCACAGTCTGCATAATCTGCCTGGAGAAACCTAAGTACTGCTGCCTCGCCTGCTGCATGTCTGCCGCTCTATGACCCTCGAGACACAAGCAGTGTAACCTTGAAACTCATCCTGTTGAGAAAAAAGATCAACTCCTGTTGTAGAAGCTATAGAGCCTGAGGAAATCAAAGATGATGATTCTTATGTAGCTGATTTTCTTTGCAGAATTCTTTGGAGAATT
The DNA here is from genome assembly GCA_004025085.1 of Thryonomys swinderianus. Taxonomy (NCBI): domain Eukaryota; kingdom Metazoa; phylum Chordata; class Mammalia; order Rodentia; family Thryonomyidae; genus Thryonomys; species Thryonomys swinderianus. The sequence goes on from PVIC010001253.1 coordinate 47,080, forward strand.
TAGGTGAACCCGCAACATTATGAAACTTACTGATTAATCCATCAGCTGTCTCAGGTCAGTCTTGACCAAGCAGACAACAAAACAAAGCTCATGAGAGCCTATATGCAAGAGCCCTTGTTGGTGGAGTTCACAGACTGCTGTTTAAGGGTGGTGGAACTGCCCTGGAATGAAGACTGTTAGGATGGATTGTTGTGCTGGCCAAAGCACACAGCTAACACTCAGGACTGGTCCACTGCTTCTCCCAGAAGACTGGATTGTATGGGACCCTCAGCGAGGCTGGTGATGTCAGAGGAGAGACTGGGTTTACTTACAGTGACAGTCCTTTGTAAGGAGACCTGGCACACACGTTTTTATTTATTTCTATCTTCATTCTTTTTAGCAATAGCAAAGTTTATTTGAAAAAGCAAAAGTGAAGAGTAGAAGAGAAACACTGCAGAGAGAGTTTGGGCCAAGTAACTACAAAGCGAGAGCTTGTCCCAAAAAAAAAAAACAAAAAAAAAACTTTAATGGAAGTTTAAAAATATTTGGAACTGAAGGGAAATGAAAATATAACATATCAAAATTTGAAGAATATAGTTAAAGCAGTGCTTAGAAGGTAAAATTTACATCCTTATGTGCACTTGTTGGTAAAGTGGAATCTCAAATCAGTAACCAAAAGTTTAACCTTAAGAAACTATAGAGAAAAATAAGCCAAAAGCAGAGGCAGAAAAAAACAAAAGAGAGCAGAAGAAACACTTAGATAAGAGCAGAAATCAGGGAAAGTGAAATGAGAAGAAAAACAACAGGGGGAAAAGTCAATGAACTCAAAAGCTAGTTCTCTGAAAAAAAAAAAAAAAAAAAAAAAGTTCAGCACAGCAGGTCAACCCCCAGCAAAACAAGAATGGGAAAGATGGCTGTTGGTGTCGGAGCCAGGGAGTGTCACTGCAGACAAGCAAAAGGTGTTGAGGGACGATGGTGAAGCCTCAGAGGTGACAATGGGACAGATGGCCAAATTCACCCAAGACACGAGCAATGGCCAGAACGGTCCAAAACCACCAAGGAAATGGAAACCGAAGTCCAGTTAAGACCTTTCAAAACAGAAACCTCTGGGCCCAGGTGATTTTACGGGTGAATCCTACCATGATGGAGAGAAGAAACAATGCCACATCTACACAGTCGTGGCCTAAAACAGGAGGAGAGGGAATATTACTACTCATGTGACAGGCCAGCGCTGCCACTGCCAGACACTCCACCCAGGCCAGGCCAGAAGACAGGGAGGAAGCTACAGACCCAAGATCCCTGTGAAGAGGTAGAAATACCAGCCTAGCAGAGCAAGTCCAGTTCCATGGCCCTTGGGCATGATGGGACATCACTCCCACCAGGGCCCTCAGACTGTAACAGGGCCATAACAGGGCAACAGCATCAGGCCCCTGTGCCAGCACCATGTGTCCAAGGGGAGGCTGTGTTCATGCACTGGCAGGAGAAGTGCAGCCCAGACCACCAGGCAGCATGCAGAGCCTCAGAACAGTGTCCCCGGAGGTCCCAGGATGCCTTGTAGACACCACAGGGGCAGCTCCATGCCTGTTACACCTGAGCCCTTCTCCTGGGACAAGGTGTGGAGGGAGACAGAGCCCTGGTGGCCCTGATCCTGTGTAATAGAGTATCTTCCCACACACCCTTTGAGAATGGCCCCTTCAGGTCTTCCCCGTTTCTAAACAGGGTTCTTAGGCTTTCCCAGGCACTTTACCTCTCAACCCCACATCAGGTGTGCAGTGTGCCCAGACCTGCTCTGCAGGAGCTTCTCAAATGATGTAGTCCCACATGGTTTCTGTGGTCAGTGTCCATGTTTCTGAGTCATGTTAAAAACAACTCCATGCCCACTTTCATGTACGTCTTTAACATGCTTTGATTTTTGTGTACAGTGAGGTAAAGGCCCAACGTCATTCTTCTGTGTGTGGATATCCAGTTTTCCCAGCAGCTTGTATTGAAGTGTCTCTTGCCCACACGTGTGAGCTCCTCCTACAGCCAGCTGGTGGTAGGCATGTGGCCTTCCCAGGAGTGGTGTCTGTGCTCTTGGTCACTGCAGCTTTGGTGGCATCCCGAAGCTGTTTTGATGCCTTGGGCCTTGTTCTCTTTGCTGAAGACTGTATTTTCTAGATCCATGCAAATTTTAGAACTTTCTCTATTTTGGTGATCACTGGTGTTTTGATGTCGATTATACTGAACCTATAGATCATTCTGAGTAGTATGAGCATTTTAACATTTATTCTTCTAATCTATGAGCACAGGGCATTTTCATCTGTTTGTGTCTTCAGTTTCTTATCACTGTTTTATAGTTTTCATGGTAGAGACATTTTCACTTCCTTGGTCAAATTTATTCCTAAGCATTTTATTATCTGTACAGCTACCAGAGATGGGAGTAATTTTCCCGATTTCTTTTCCAGAGTTCACTATTAGTATGTAGAGATGCTACTGACTTTTGTATGTTATTTTCATCCTTCAGCTTTATTAAAAGTTGTTTAAGAGACCTAACAGTTTGATGGAGTCTGCAGGGTTTTCTATATTTAAATTTGCGTTGCCTGCACATGGTCTTTGTTTTATGAGTCAGGGTTATGGTGTGCAGCCAGACTGGTCTTGGACTCATGATCTTCCTGCCTCCATGTTCCAAGTAGCTGGGATTCCAGGTGTGCACTGTGTATAGACTTCACACGATCGGCAAGGAGTGATAGTTTTGCCTTCTCTCTTCCAATTTGATGATTTTTATTTCTTTCTCTTACCTCACTGTGCTGGCTGGATCTTCTAGTAGATGAGGAACAGAAGTAGACATAGTAGTCCTTCCTATCTTATTCTGGGTCTTACAAGGACAGCTTTTACTTACCCTATTCAGTATGAAATGAGTTGTGGATTAACCATATGTGGCCTTTGTTATTTGAGATAAGTTTCTTCTATATCTAATTAAAATTATTGAGAGTTTTTATCATGAAGGGATATGGAATTTTATCAAGTGCTTCTTCGGTATTTATTTAAATGATTAAAGAAATGAAAGTCCAGAATGGGCAAATACGTAAGACAGGGAGTAGATCAGTTGCAGTGTGGACTGAGGTGAGGGAGCGGAGGGCGAGGAGTGACCTCCAGAGGTCACTGGTAAACATGTGCTGTGAACACACCACACTGCCAGTGTGCTCTTCACACAGGCAGACTGTCTGACATGAGTGGTAGCTCAATAAAGCTCTTTACAAAGGAGAAAGGGCAGCACAGTTTGGTTTCCTGGAAAAAAGTACCCAGAGCTCCCAAGACAGAAGCCTGATCACCAGGAACAAGGTAGGGCTGGTGGGGCTCCTCAGCCCTGGGGACAGAGGGACACGGCCCACTGTAGCCCACCCTGGACAGATGGAGACCATGGGGAGGGCAGGAGGAGAGAACAGGGACGCTGGGTCTGGGGAGGGAAGGCAGACCAGCCTGCTGCTGAGTGACGGTCTGCGTGTGCAGAAACAAGGCAACTGCAAATAAAGAGAAGCAAGTCTGCTGCAGCCACACTGCCCACTGGCCCACCACACCCTGCAGCAAGGCCTCGACTGGAGCAGGCATCAAGCACAGCTGTACCGTGTATCTGCTGATGGACCCCACTGTCACTGGCTGTGTTTGGCTGTCATATAAGTGAGTGACTTGAAAAAATAAATCCATCACTAAAGAGAACATGACCTACACGCTCACAGAGCAGTCTTTGCTCAGGTACGGCCAAAGTTCAAAACTGTCCTCTGACCACCATGGACCCCAGGGGAGCCTGTGGCAGGGAGAAGCCTCAGGGGGTTCTTGCGTGGTGGTCAGGTCACCCTTGCTGACCATAAGCCCTATGCTGGCTCAAGGGAAGCCTTGAGGTGCATTGTGATGAGGGGATAGAAGGGCCAAAGGCGCCAGGCCGTCTGCATGCTCCCCTGCCCATGTCCCAGCCCCTGTACTGGCCTTGCCAAATGCCTAGGTGCGGGCTGGGAAGGCTCCTTTCTATTTCAAGTATGTGGGAGTAGAGCTTGCTGCAGAGAGGAACAATCAGAGCTCTTCAGCAGGGCTGTCATCAGGTGGGGCTGGTGCCCCTGCTGGGGCCATGCAGTGAAATTTCATTTTAATTTAAGACAGAAATGGTCTGAGGCCCACCCTCCCCTTCCCTTCACATTTCTGCCACTTCCTATGAAGCAGGTGCTCCCAGTGCAGCCAGAGGACACCTGGGAGGGCGGGGCAGTTGTGAGGAGCCATTGCCGGACAAGGGGGTGCACTGCCCCTCCACAGGCAAGTTGCTGCCACGGGCCGGCACAGACTCCAGGGTGGCAGTGGGGTGGGGGGTAATGGGCTTGGCCGTCTGAGGTTCCAGTGTGGCTGGGCTGAGCTCACTAGGCAGAGGCCCTCCTGGGGGCTGACACTCACTTCCTGATGTCCTGAGACCGATATGTGCTCATCTGGGTGGCACAGCATCTGCCTGCCCACTCACAGCGTACTTCCCATCCCTGGGCTGCCAGCGTAGGCCCCCGGCAGAGAGCAAGGCATGTCCGTCCTCTGGTCCCAAAGCCCTCTGTACTTGGACTTCTCACCTGCGACACTCAGCACTATTACCAACGTCACAGAAACTGACTGCTTTTCTGAGGAAGCCTAAACTCTATAACCTGCATCCTTGATGACCACGGTGCTTAGCTCTTCAAGTCCCTCAGTGAAGCAAGACGACATCCCTTCTGTGGTCACCCGGTTACCTCCAGAGTGAGGCAGGACACCTCAAGGCCCCAGGGGCAAGGCCACACCCATCCCAGGGCGGGGCTTGTGCCTGTGAGGAGCACAGCTGTGTCTGCTCACCAGCCCCTGGCCACACCACAGGGTGTCCCAGAGCAGCCAGCCAGCCCCCTGTCACTGTCTGTGGAGCACAGAGTGCAGAGCACAAGCAACCCCTCAGTGCTCAGCTGGCGCCTCCATCACCCGTGGTACCTTTGTTCCCTGAGCGTCTCCCTCAGCATGCACAGTGTATGGGCAGCCGTCCTTCTGTGGATTGTCCGAGACAATGCGAACCTCCACTCTGGGCAGCGGGGTCCCCACGGAACCTGCAGCAGGGACAGGACAAAAGCGCAGAGCTGGGATGTGAGAAGACCACATGTTAGGACTCTGGATCAGGAGCAAAGGCGTGAGGCCCAGCGCGTGGCGTGTGCCAGCTAGGGAGCTGTGGCGGTCAGGCCTGGGCAGTAGGTGCCCAGGACCTTGGAGAAGGGGGTGATGTGGGGCAGGAACTGGAGAAAGCAGGAGTCGCTAGTGCCCCCCTACAAGGGACGTGTCTGGAAGCCAGAATTCATAGGGCCCAAAGTGCACCATGCATCAGCGTTCATTTATTAGGCACTTGCAATTTACTAGGTGTACTGGGCTACCTCACACTGCGGAAACCACAATGTGTACCTGCACAGGAAGCACAGTCCAGTGGTGGGACGTGTCTAGGAGCCCCACATGCTCAGCCTACTTGCCTTGCCCTGACTGGGATGGTGTGGGTGCAGCACTATGCTGTGTGGGCCTTGCTGGGGTCAGCAGAGGTCACTCTGGAGCGACCATGGCTCACGTGACATCAAGACCAGCACAAGCGCGGGCACCTGCACACAGCAAAGCTGCTGTCCGCAGCCCCCTCCCCAGGCTCACTCTGTGTTCCAGGGCCTCTGTCTTTACCACCAGAACCAATGGGGAACCGCCAGCACAAGAGTCTCCAGGAGGGCAAATCAATGCACTCCATAGCCTGGCACTGGGCCAGACTCCCAGCGAGGTCCATCCACCTGGGCTGTCCCAGGGAGAGGCCCCTACTCTGGCCATCCTGCTGCAGAGGGCAAGGGGCCATGAGGCCAGGGCCACCGTTCCTCTCCTGTCCTTTAGGCTCCCTGGACCTGTGGCTCCTTCCCAGGTGTCGCATCTCAGAAGGAACAGGAAATGGTCAGGTGCGTGGCAGCCACACCGCAGCCTCGGAGGTACATGGGTCAGCCTGCACCCATTGGCTCTGACTGAGAGCTCCTTGGCGGTGACTGGTGGGAAGGACAAGCGGAGCAGGTAGAGAGCGTGCTGCAGGGAATGGGTGGCATCTGCGGAGCAGGGTGTGCTCCGGGCCATCCCCAGGGCTCTGCTGGGTGCAATACTGGAAGGCAGCGGCCCGAGACCCAGACTAGGGTTCCAGGGGGGACTTGTGAAGTGGAAAACTGGCTCCGACACTGGCTCGGTGAAGAGCTTCACCAGGCCTGTTCTCCCTCTCCGCGGCTTCTGCCTGAATCACTCTGGGCTGTGCAGGGCCCCTCCCCGTTCCAAGGGCTCTTGAAGACAAAGGCGGCTGTGCCCAGTGGGGCCAGACCCATGCCCAAGGAGGACGTGGAATTGCAGGGACCCGGGTTTCCTGAGCCTGACTCAGGCCGTGTGCTCACCTGACCACCCCAGTGCCTGAGAAGGTCCTGAGATGCAACAGAGGTGCCATGGCAGGCACAGCTCACAGGAGGGACGGAGTTCTGTAAGGATGGCAGCACGGCCTCCCCGCCCCACACTGGGACTTCAGGCAGGGTCTTCTGCTGGCACTTCCCAAACTTCCCAGGGCTGAGTAGAAGCTGCGCCACAGGTCAAGACCCAGCCCTTTTGCCTTGCCGCTGGCTCTACACCTCTGGATCCCATGCCAGCAGGAAGCTACAGAGGCTGGGAGTAGACTCCACCCGTGCCCTCTTGGCCTGGAGATCTGCGGTGCCCCTGCCTGCTCTTGCTGCTCACCCTGCATCTGCTCTGGTTGCTGAGGCAGGAAGGCCACCATTTGCCTCTCTCCAAATCCCAACCATCCCACTGTGGTGCTGTGACAGCTTGGCATGAGTCTCACAGACTGGGTGGCTGGGGAGCCCCAAGCTGTGGGCCTCGCAGCAGGGCTGCTGTGGTGATGCATGTGGCCTTGCACACTCACAGCGGCTGCCCTGGACCTGTCTGCCTCTTCCTGCTCGCTGCCCGGCATTATCTTAGTGCCTGGGCTCCTGCTGTTGCCCCAGCCTCAGACCTCCTCTGGTCCCACACTCTGGCTCCTGGTCAGAGACCAGCACATTGTGCCAACTCACAGAAGCCAAAGGGCTGTGAGGTCAAGCAGGGACCTCTGGGGACAGCAGACAGATCTGTGATGCTGTATGTCAGTCATCAGAGATACAAGGCACAGCCTCCATGTCCTACACATGGCTGAGGCAGCGGCCACTCTGACTCGGGATGTGCAGTGAGCACATCTGTCCCTGCAGGTGGCAGCGCCTGGATGAATAAACCTGCTCGTGCACAAAGAGGCTGTGTGCATGTGCACACCTCTGCCACCAGCTCTGGACATGGAAAGAAGCTTAACGTCCTGGCGTGGGGTGGGCTTGGGGCAGGTGCACACAGACACCTCAGACACTGTGGCAGAGGGCATGGGCTGTTGACACAGGTGAATTACCTCCAGATGAGGCCACTGTGATGTTCAGAAGGCAAAGCAACAGGAACCACAGGAGGGCAGGGGCCAGCGCCACAGAGAGCACCTACCACAAATCTCCACATCCCCTGGGGCCCCCTGTCCTGCCTTGAGCCCTCCTGACCAGCACAGGGAGTGGACAGCATCTGGCAGGTGCCCAAGGGGTCAGGGGAAGAGACTGGCATGAGCATAGTACCTGGCAGGCGAGCCCCGGCCAGAGGGCTGGACAGGGCCATGCCGACCTCCGTCATGCCGTAGCGCTCCAGCAGTGTGTGGCCCGTGGCACTCTTCCACTTCTCCAGCAGTGGGGCGGGCAGGGCAGCTGAGCCGGACACCATGAGCCTGGGGGACAGGGTACGCCTTGAGCATAGCCTGCCACTGTGCGGATATCATGTGAGTTTGGAGAACTTGGTGTGTTTCAGAACGTGAGCAGGTCCCCCATGGAGTGTTGGGACAGAGCATTACTTTGAGGTCTTCGGTGGCATCTTTGCAAATAATTAGTGTGCTGTTCCCAGATGACCCTGAGCACAGTGGTAACAGGTAATGGTGGCAATGGGCACCCAGGGGTAACAGGTCCTGAGGGAGGCCCTGGGGACAGCCAGGCTGGCCAGAGAAGGATGCCATAGAGCCATGGGACCATGCACTGCAGTGCCCACTGTGCCCCACCATGCCCCCAGACACCTTCTGTGTCCCCCTAAGGGCTGCAGACAGGATCCCCCGCAGACTAATTCAGGGAGGACAGGCTTGTCATTCAGATACCGGCCAATCTTGTTAACACGAGCCTCATCCTGGAAAGTGGGGAGACCTAGTGACCCTGCCTGGGCCTGGAACAACTGGTGCTGTGGGCAGGAGGCTGGAGGAGCCCATGGCTGCGTGAGGTCTTGGGCTCCTCACACATCTTCACAGAAGAGAGCAAAACACCAGCAGTGGAGCAACGCTGCAGGGTCACAGGTTTGTTTAGAGGGCCAGAATCCCTGAGGGACAGATGTGCAGCGTGTAGCTGCCCAAGACAAAGCCTGAGGGTAAGCAGGCTGCAGGAACATGAGTCACACCTGGAATTTTGTTCTACTTTTTATGGTTCTGGAGATGGAACCCAGGGCCTTGCATGCTAGGCAAGTGCTCTGCTGCTGAGCATATTTCCAGGCCTTCTTCAATATTATTTTGAGATAGAATCTTACTGAGTTGCTCAGGCTGGCCTGGAACTTGTGACCCTCCTGCCTCAGCCTCCTGAGCAGCAGAGATCACAGGTGCATGCCACTGCATGGACCCAGTGAACACTTGGCATTTTAAATTCAAGTAACCCTGCCATCCTACTGGGCAGCCCTGGGTTACTCCGTGTGTCACAGCACCTCTGCCTCTGTAGTGATGTGGCTACGGGCATGGGAGGATCCACTGGGACACATGCCCAGGGGCACTTCCTACTGGGCCATCCACAATTCAGTTAGAGAAGCCGTGTCTCCAGCACACAGGGGAAACTGGGGCAGCCTCACAACACACGTGACTCACAGGTTCAGCTCATCAGTGAAGGAGGTGACTGCCCAGGGCCATGGCTGGTCCCCCAGTCAGAGAGGCTGCGACACTCACAGCCCAGGGAGACAGAGATATGTGGCCAGTGGGACAGAGTGAGGGCCGGCTGCCCATCCTCACACTCGTCTTCTGTGTGGCACAGCATAGAATAGGGGCAGAGACATAGGTGGAAAGCAAGACAGGGATGCAGGGGCACCAACACAGGCCAGCGGACACTGCACAGCAGCACTGACAAGGAGGGCTAGCACTCTCAGATGGCACAGCGGCCTCCCTGGGCATGGGCCACACCCAGGGCTCAGCTTCCACTTGCAGCGAGGGCTTGTCCTGTTACCTGATTTGTTCTTCACAAACTGCACGCACGTAATCCCGGACATGAGGCTGGGTGAAGTGCTGGTCATAGAAATCTAGCAACTTTGAGTATATGGTAGGCACTGCCATGAACACATTAACCCGTGGAGTCTCGGAACTTAGAAACTTTTCCCAGACCTAGAAGGAGAAAGGGAAGCCGGGTGAGGCCGAAGTAGCAGGCCAACACAAAGGCGGAGGGTTTGCCCAGCTCGGCACAGCTTTCCTACTGCCAGAGCAGAGGCCCTGGGAGACATGCGTGTCTGTCCTAGGAGGAGGGACAATCCCAGTAGAGGAGTTGGATCAGGGCTCCTCCAGCTGGGCTGGCAACGTGCACAGGGGACCCAGGCATCAGCTCGGTGCCACTTCAAGCAGAGCCCAGCATGGGGACTGCACAAGGAAAGCTGGGCTTCTGTTTCTCAAGGTGCTCACGCGAATGCTCCTATGGCTGCTTCACCACCTCCGCTTTATCAGAGATGCTTAGATTATCCATTGGGTGGGTTGTGTGTGTCACTCTACAGATCCTCAAGAACAGCAGTGGCTAAGGTGGCCCCAACACACCAGGGTGGTGCCGCCTGCCAGGCACTGAGACCAGGCGGGCCCACAGGAGTCTGTGTTTTCTCGCCTGTCTGCCCTGCAGTGACACTGCCACCCTGCTGTCCTGAGGCGAAGCTGGCAGTTCTGAGACAACTGTGCTCCCCACACCTAACCCTGAGCGTGCGAGGAGATAAGTCGGGCCTTAGTGTGGGAGCTGGGGTGACCGGACCAGGACATGGGAACAGGGAGCAGACTGAGACACACACAACTGTTAAGTGGCAACTCCCTCTGACTGAGCCACAGCTCCAACATAAGTCCCCAGGGAGCTTTGCTGGGCAGAAACTGACAAGCAGACCTGACATTGTACAGGGAAGACAAGGAGCCGAAGTAGGTCTGGAAAGAAAGAATAAAGGTGAGGATACACAGCTCCTAATTCCAAACCAACACCATGGCCTAGCTAGGATGCCAAATCCATGGCATGGAGCGGCATGTCCAGGCGTGGAGAGTCAGAGGGTCACCGGTGGGAAAAAGGTGACCTTCCCTGTCAAGGGTGCCCAGGCCACAGGACACCAGGTTGGATGGGATTCTGGCCCTTCCGCACACCATACCTAAACCACCACAAAGAGGGCTGGAGACCAGAGGGGTGAGCTAAAACTGAAGAAGGACTTGAAGAGAAACAAGTCCTTCCGAGCCCTGGGAACCCCCCACCCTGTAGCTGTGACTCCTTGTTCTGTACAGATAAAATTGACAACCATATATGATTTATTAGGCTCTGTCTTCTTTCAACCTAAGTTGCAAAACTGTCTGTCCTTGTCTTGTTCCGGTAGCTTACTTGCTACAGCACCAGAAAGATGACTGACCCTTTTGACAAGATGCATAAAAGCTGGGACTTCTTTCTGTTCCATGCTCTTCTTTCCAATATGAGTCCACTAAGCCAGTGTTCACCTTAAACATGATATAAATCTTCCTGCTTCCCACTGATCTCTCCTGTCTCTTGGAATTCTGTTTTGTTGTTATTTTAGACAAGTCCTCACTGTGTATTTCAGACTGACCTTGAAGTCACTCTGTAGCCTAGGCTGGCCTCGAACTCATGGCTATCCTCCTGCCTCAACCTCCTGAGTGCTACAATTACAGGCATGCACTACTCCACCTGGCTGTCTTCGACTTCTTCAAGAGAGCTACAGCACTTCTAGGCAAAAAAACTAAGAAAATCTTCAAGACCTTTGGTCAGGAAAAGATTTCTGGAATGTGACATCCTAAGTGTAATCTATATGATTAAAAAGTTGGTAAATGGATGTTACCAAAATTAAATACATTTGTTTTAAGATATCAGTAAGAAAATGGGAAGAGGGCCAGAGATTTAGCTCATTGATTCTGGTGCCTGCCTAGCAAGCACAAGATCCTGAGTTCAGTCCCCAGTAACCACATACAACAATACTGGGCGTGGTGACTCATAACCACCAGCAATCAGTACCACATACCACAATGCCAGTCGCTCACACCTGTAATCCCAGCACTTGGGAGGCAGAGGCAGGAGGACTGCTGAGTTCAAGGCTTACCTGGGCTACATAGTGAGCTCAGGGCCAGCCTGAACTAAAGCAACACCCTGTCTCAAAAAAAATAAAGTATGGGGGGGGGCAAGCCAGGCGTCATAGAACACATCTGTAGTCCTAGCACTCAGAGAGGCTGAGGCAGGAAGATTACAACTTTGAGCCCAGTCTGGACAATCTAGCAAGACTCTGAATCAAAAAATAAAAAGGGCTGAGGATGCAGTTCATCGTGAAGGCTCTAGGATCCCCAGTAACACAGAACGAAACAAAACAAAGAAGAAAGAAAGTGCAAAGAAGTCCGAGAGAATGCCTGTAGTGTGAAATGTTCCCAGCGTGAATAACACTGGAGAGAGCATGAGCCCCGGGCAGCTGGGGCTGTCCTGGGCTGAGGAAGCTGTGTCCTATAATCTTCACAGCAGAGGAGCAATTCCCACCAGACCTTGGCGCTGGCTGAGGAAGCTCATTACTGGGCGCCTGGCTTGGAGGAGGAGGAGGGCAAGCCCAGGAGAAAGGGGCACCACACCTGAGGGCACCGAGGGCAGTGGCCTTTCTGGCTCTGTGCTGCCCACGCCAGGAGGAAGGATACAAACTTGCAGAGCCCCAGCTCCTTGGGCATCGAGCCACACCACAGCAAAGGGAGGCCAAGGCACCCAGCACCACCTGCTCCATCAGCAGCAGCTGCACCACACGCATCCTGGCACAGCACACCCTCGCTGTCCCTGCGCCTCCCAGAAGGTCCTTGGTGGCTGAGTGATGGGTCCCTGCTACAGCGCCATTTGCTGGAGCCCCATAGGTCCCATTCCTGTCTCCCCTGTGATGAGGCCGGGCCACACCAGCTGCTGAGCAGAGGGAAGAGGCTCAGGGGTGATGCAGACCCCGGGATGCCAGCACTCGGGGTCACCTGGACACAGCAACATGAGGGTCTGGACGAGGAATGTGCAGCCCAGAGGGGCTGATGGGCCTGCTCATTAGGTGTTAGTGGCTGACTTACACTTCATGTGGACCCTGGGTCAGGTGTGTGACCCCATGCCAGCACACCCAACCCTCAGCAAGGGACCTGGCCCTCACTCCCCAGCTCACCATCACCCTCCCTGCCTCTGGGCTGTCACTGGCACACAGCAAGCTGTCATCCTGAATCAGGCCACTGTCCTGAGCCCGCTGGTGGAAGGGAAGGGCTCTAACTCTAAATTCATCTGGAGCTGCGTGTCCCTCTGGAGCCCCCAACATGGCCACACTTTCAGGGCCTACAAAACACTTCTGAGGGAGCAGAGCCAAAGGCTGGCATGGACCATACAGAGGAGACGGCAGTGCCAGGGCATAGTGTACAGGAGTGCCCACATGGCCCGCAAGACCAGTGTGTCCCTGAGATGCTCCCAAGCATAGCTGTCTGCAGTTGCAGAGGCTCTGGCCCCATGGCTGACCTGGGCTGGCTTCTGCTCCCAGGGTGATGTTGCTGTGGCTATGTGGCAGTAGCATCCCCCACCCCATGTCACTGCAGACACTAGTTGCACCCTCAGCTCTGTGGAGCAAGTGATCTGAAACACCATGGTGGGCTCTGTCACTTTCCTTCTGCCTAGGGACCACCTCAGACCTAAGCCTAGGAACTGATAAGCCAGACATCAATGATAAATTTCTAAATCTGCAAAAACCTGCCTCATAGGTCACTGGAGAGAACGCTGATCATCCCAGTGAAGTGTCAAGAGCAGTACAGGCTTGGCATCTGGCTCCTCAGTGCCAACAAGTGGGCCTTCAGTGTCACCAGACCCCAGGTGGGAACCCCACGCCGAGGACCCAGCCAGTGGCCCTCAGGGCCAGTGCTAGGTACAGGAAGAGGCAGGTGGAGGCTGCCCAGGTAGTGTCGGGAGGAGCCTGGCCTGAGAACATGTCTGCCAGCTCACCAAGGATTGGCCTTTCTCTGTAGGCACAGGACTTCCACCCTGCCCCTGGCAGTGCCTGCCACTCATGCCCTGGCCCCGGTGGGACAACAGCCTGCACTACTGCCCAGTTGATTGTGCCAGGTCCTCCATGCAAAGACCAGAAGCAGATGTGGGAGGCTGACCTGGCTCCAGGTAGGGGTGAGGTGCTGGGATAGGGGTGTGGGCTGACTCCCTGGAGCCCAAGCCTCATCCTCTCCCAGAAAAGAGGCCCCCGGAGGGACCACAGCATCCAGAGGTCCTCACTTGGTAGCCTCAGGCTGTCAGTGACCCTGGAGGTGATAGCATCGGATGGAGCTGGAGAGGGTGTGGCCGATAGAGCTGGTAGAGAGGACAGCCCTGCACCTGGACGGCGGGCAGGTGCCTGTGCATGCCCTCCAGGAGGAAGTCCACAGGGGACTGGGGTGGAAGCTGTGCAGTATGCAGCTTTCAATCAGACAGGAAGTGCCTGGTGGCAGCAGAGGGCATTCCTCTACACTGGCCTCTAGTACAGCTGCCACACTACCTACCCGACACAGACTGAAGCCCAACTCCCAAGGCCCGTGGTCACGGACCATTCAACCCCAATAGTAACAGTTAAAAGGGCTCTCCCCAGATTCACCTTTTCTTCATAGTACTGAGGCCTGAACCTGAGGCCTTAGCACTGAGCTCTAATTCCACCCCTTTTTATTTATTTTGAGATGGGGGTCTGGCTAATTTGCTAAATTTCCAGTTTAGGCTTGAACTGGTGACCCTCCTGCCTTAGCCTTTTGGGAATGGGGTTGCAGGTGTGCAGCGCTGAGCCTGGCCAGACTTACCCTTTTTGTTTTCCCAAGAATGAGAGCTCCACTTGTAGTGTGAGCTACCGAGTCATCAGTGAAAACCTACTGCCCCACTGAAGGGCCTGTTCTTTAGTTTCCCTGCCAGATGAGTGCGTCTGTCACAGCCAGCTCAGGGCTCCCTCCTCCCGACCACTCGCCCTTCAAGTGGCCTCCATGTGCGCTTGGGGCAGACCCGACAGACGGCAGCTGAGGAGCGACTCAGCCAAAGGCACAGCCACCATAACCCTGCAGTTATGGTCATCCCACCCACAGAAGGGCACGGGTCCAAGAGGCCACACTGCCCATCACCAAGTCCAGGGCTGTGTCTGGACACAGCTTGGTCTCCTTGCCCAGACCCAGGCCCTGGGCTGCTGCCTGAGCCTGTGCCATTCAGGCCACACCACATCCGGCTGCCAGGGATGTGGCTCCACCTACCCAGTTGCCGGGTGTCCCCAACTTGGCCCTGTGGCCCCAGCAGTGTGGGACAGGAGCACAGTGCTGGAAGGGAGAAGAACAATGAGCCTGAGGCACCTCCCAGCCCTAGAGGGACTGAGGGGAGGCTGGCCTCTGACAAGGGCCACAGCACCCTGTCCTCAGCCTTGTTCCCAGCGCTCAGGTGGCCGCCTGCATGGGGAACAGGATGCTGCAGGCCGCATGGAGACAGGGAGAGGATCCAGTTCCTGGCAGGCACCTCACGGAGAGCAGAGGGTGGCCAACCACAGGAGAGCAGCTGCGTGACTCCCAAGGAGTGAGGCCCAGGACAAAGGCAGTTCCAGGGGCCGAGTGATTATGGTCAGCGTGAGGCCCCTGGAACCTTCCCATACCCCTGCCTTGCTGTGATGCAGACTCTAGCGGACTCACTAGACTCCTGACCTCAGGAAGCCCCATCCCCTGGTCCTTGCTGAGGGTGCCCAGCCTGGAGTTCCCAGTGTCTGCAGCTGCCCACTCACCTGCTGCGCGCTGAACTCTGGAAGCATCACACAGGTGGCTCCCACCCAGAGCGGGCACAGCAGCTTGTTGACCACACCGTGCATGTGGTGCAGTGGAAGGACATGGAGGATCACATCGTCTTTCGTCCACGCCCATGCGTGGACCAGCCCGGTCACCTGCAGGGTCACGGCACAGCTTGAGGACAGTGCTGGCTTCAGAGGGGCCAAAGAGGAGGAAGAAGAGGGGAGGAGGGGAGCAGCTGGGCTGGGAAAACTTGGTGGCTGCAGAGTTCTGCCCGGGCAGGCGCTGGAGTCAGAGCACGGGAATGGCGCCCAGGACAGGCAGACAGCAAGTGAAACCTGAACAGCACCGGGGTATAGGTCCTAGTCAAGCGTCCTGTGTGGCAGGTCCCCAAGGCTCCCCCACCGAAGTGCACAGCACACAGGGGCCCACTCCACACACACACCCATGCCCCAGTCCAGGGGGTGCTGCTCAGCAATCTGGACTGAGATGAGCTCACGTCCCCACAACCCTCATCACCAAGTATCTCAGCAGGGTCAGCAGGGTGGGGACATCTGTGATCAACTCTGCAGAAAGGCAAGTGGGCTGGCCGGAGAAGCCCCTGCCCTGTCCCCAGGGCTGCTGGGACTGAGCCCGTGCAGCAGCTCAGGCACACGCACCGTGGCTGCGAGGTTGCGGTAGGTGCTCAGCACACCCTTCGGCTTCCCCGTGGTCCCACTGGTATAGAGGATCAAGGCGCCCCTGTCTTGCCACTTGCGCTCCTGTACTGGCTCTGCTGCTAGATCCCCCACAGTCCCATGGTAGACATCGGAAGGGAGAGGCAACAGTGGGACCCCCAGACTCTTGGCCACTGGGCCCACCAGCGGCACGTGCTCTGGGCTGGCCAGTACCACAGAGCTCCGGGAGTCCCTGATGAAGTACTCCAGCTGTGCCTTGGGGTACTTCCGGAAGAGGGGGACCGCGATGCCACCGCTCATCCATGAGGCCCACTGTGCCACAACATAGGAGACATCATTGGAGCACAGGAAGGACACCCGCTCCTCCTGCAGGTCTTCCACACAGCCTCGGAGCCTGCGGATCTCCAGTGACAGGCGCAGGCTGCGACGGTACAGGTCCCGGTAGGTGTGGCGACCGTGCTGGTCCACAAGGGCGATCCTGTCTCCAAAGTGCAGGGCCTGGGTGAAGACAGGGGTGCCCCCACTGGAGTGGGCCGTGGGGGCTGTGTGCAGGAGGTAGCATCCTCGGTGCCTCCCAGATGCCAGATGGCACGAGGCTGCGGCACAGAGCCGGAAGGGCAGTGTCAGGTGAGGTGGTACAGCACTAAAGACCATCCTGCCACAGTCACCTGTGTCTGGAGAGGAGAGACATGCATTAGTGCCCCGGCTCCCTGCAGACCCTGCGCGGAGTGAATTCCATGCCTCAGGAGCCTCCATGTCCAGCGTCTCAGTTCATTTAACCTCTTTGGTTTAAAGATCTCAACAACACGCAAGCCCCTGACGGAGTGAAACACACATGGCTAAACCAAGGGAAGAGAGAAACCTCAACGCCCTTGAGAGGGAGGCCTCAAAGCGGCTTTGGAAACCTAAGCCAGAACCACCTGGCCAGTGGTGTGGGTGCCACGGGAGCTGCATACTCCGGCACCTGTGGGCCATGCCCTGAGCCACCGTCACCACTGCCACCATGAGCAGACATAGGGCAGCTCTCTCAGGGATGCTGTGGCATAGCTGAGCCTTATTAGTATTTTAAAATGTAGTATTATATTTGCGGTGTGGAACCGCAGCTAGCACTCCACATAGGCCAGGCAGTGGCTCTGCAGGGCAGGGGCTGGTGGGGGACAGCAGCCACCGTGCTCCCCAGAACATGAGCCCTACACACTGGCTGAGAAGCCAGCAGACAGATGTCACCCACAGGCCACCCCAACTGGCGCCTTCCAGCGCTGCACAGAGTGCAGCTGATCACGCGGGCAGGACACCCAACCCTGCACTTTCCTTCTCCGTGCTGACAACCCTCCTGGTTTCAAGCCCTTGGTAACTCCTTCCTGCCTTGGCCTTGTACAGTGAGAAGTGGTCACCACCCTCCTGGGAAGCCCCTCAGGCCTCTGCTGCTCCCATCCAGGTTAATCTGTGACTTCAGGACCTGATGACTGCTAAGCTCAATTTAATGCATTTCAGTGTTTCCATCTTGTAAAATTCCCTTCACCAACAGAGTGACCACTCTTACCCTACCCTAGAGCCCACTCCTACATCAGACAGGGGTCCACCAGGACCTTGCCTGCTTCAGCAGAAGAAACCGAGCCCAACACAGCAGCCACAGATGCCGCTGATGCCGACGGCCATGTGCTGTGGTCCCAGGCTGCACGTGGGCACAGAAGTTGGCATTGCACAGGTGGAAGCTGTGTGTTTTGCCCAGCTCTATAGGCCCAGTGCAAACAGGTGGTGACTGTCACTTTGCTGGCTCCAGGTCCCTGAGCTGGGCCTGCTGGGTCTGTTTCCTCTGCTCTGTGCTCAGTGACTCGCCAGGGGAAACAATGTGTTCCTGCCTTCTGTGTGTTGAGCAGTTTTGCTCCAACTCAGAAACCAGATTATATATAATACTTCCTAATTACCTAACAAAACAAACTCTATACCAGAAAGATGGCTAGAAACACAGTGCACTCTGTACTTGAGCTGTACGATCCATAGTATCTATGGTCTGTGTCCCCTCAGAGGCAGGTTTCTCCTCCAGCCAGGAGCTCAAAGGGATTGGGGCCTCCGGTCAGAGTGGGAGGAGCCCATGCTGGCTTCTGCCCAGCTCATCCAGCTCATCTGGATCTCCTGGCATGGCAGCCATGCTGCGCTGACACAAGGAGCTCTACCCACAGCCTGGATCTCTGCTTCTGTAGAGAAACCTGGCAAACACAAGGGAGCAGTGGGGAATGTACGCAGAGCAGACAAGAGTGTGGACATGAGAAGGGTACAGCTCCATGAAGAGAGAGGCATGCAGAGAGCACGACAGTGCGGCTTACGTTCTTTTCCTTTCTCCTCCCTGACAGTTTCTCTCTGCGTGCAGGCAGGAAACCAAGAGCAGGAGGGAGATCCCTGTGTGGTATCTGGGTTCAGCTTCCAGATTCCCGCTAGTGAGAGCCCAAGAGAGACATCTGTGGGTTCCAGGTAGAAGGGACACGTTTCCTGGAGAGTGGAGGGGCAGAGCACCCAGGGAGGTGACATCCAGGCAGGGCACAGTGCCAAGCCCTCCTCCACTCAGCCCACAGGAAGGGTGCCGTGTGGGAGGCTCCAGGGTGTCCAATGTCCTGGGAGCACAGAGCACCCACCCCTCACCCAGGCGTGGGATCTACTGACGTCAGGACGTCCAATGCTGCTACCCGTGTCCCTGTGATCCAGAAGGGGCTGCCTCCTCAGCCCCAGTCCTGGGGAGGCCGAGGGCTCAGTCCAGCAATCAGGGCTCTTCACTACCACAGCACAAGTAGTAGAAAGCTTTGGGGTAGATGCAACCCTGAAGTACCAGAGAGACCTAAGACACATAGACAGGGTGGTGCTCACGCCAGCATTGTGATTTAACTCTGAAAAGCAGGAGAGGCCCAAGGGCCATGGCCCAACTGTGGACACTTGTGTGCTGCTGGCCAAAGGCTCAGTGCAAAACTGTTGGTGGGGAAAATGTCTTGCTAAAGATAAAAACCTGAGGGGTAAACACCTAAATGTTTACCAGGTAGTAGGGATTATGGGCAATTTTCATTTTCTTAGTCCATCTTAGTTTTTTCTAACTTTTTGTAATCAGAAAAAGAAAGTGACACTTATTTTTTAAAAAATAGAGATGGTTCAACTTCATCATCAATTTTCTTATACCGAACAACAAAACAGATAAAGCCAGGCATAGTCATGCATGGGACACACCAGTAATTACAGAACTCTGGGAGACTGAGACAGGAGGACCAGACTACAAGTTTGAGCTCAGCCTGCACAACTTAGCACCTTAGGAAGACTGTGTCTAGGTATTTATTGATTCGTAGTAAGGATTGCTTCCAGGGCCTTTGCATTGAACCATATTCCAGTTCTCATTTTAGTTTCTTGTTTTGAGATAATATCTCACTAAGTTGCTAATATTGCACAAGTTCCATTCTGAGAGAACATTCATAAATCCGACAAAGAGAATCTTACACATCTTTGACACAAATATGCAATGTAAAGTATTAAAAAACTTCACACACCCCATGATCTTGTCCTTGTTCTGTAGAATTATCCAAATGGTTGAATGATTCATGTTATAAGAACAAGGGATGTCTACCAGTTTTTCATCTTGATTCAATCTGTTAATTATTTTTGCCCCCCAGTGCTCCTCTCCATGTTCTCACTGCTCTCCCCCGTGTCCAGACACCCTGGGCTCAGAGTGAGCACCACTCACACCGTCACCTGGTATGAGGAGCACACAGCAGCACAGCCGCAACAGTGTTGGGCAGATGTGTGAGCAGCTTCCGCCATTTGTTGGAATTGATGAATACTCACAATATGAGGTCTATTTGTATCTGGGAGAGCTCAGAACTTGCATGCTCATAAATTAGGGACTTGCTGTATAACTTGGTGCAAAGGCCCTGAGTTCAATTCTTTTTTTTTCTGAGTTCAATTCTTTGTATGGCAGGAAAAAAGGGGGTGGGTTTATTCTAGATGGTGGATATATAATGTATTTGTCCTTGTAGTTGTTTCTTAAAATCATAGGAGAAAATAAAAATAAGATAATGAGATTCTTCTTTTAATTAAACCTGCTGATTTATTAAACATGGTTTATGCAGACAATGAAAAACTAAGTTCTGACAGGCCAAGCTCAGGATCAACTGTGGAGACCTGGGTAGGGGTGGTGAGGTGGGACCCCAAGCAGCCAGCTAGTCAGCAGCACAGTGGGAACACTGTGAGATTCAGGGCAGGACAAATTGGGTGCTGACCCAGAGCCCAAGAAATGGCTCTCCCAGGTGGCTCTGGAGCCCTGAAGGTTGGCCACATTCCTGCCCTGACATCCTTTAGTGTCACTTGGTTACCAGACAGAGACCCACAAACTGAGGAGAGGTCCAGGCAAAAGGGCCAGGGGTCTCATAGGTAGATGGTCCCTGGGCCTGATGGGTGAGAAGGAGCCATGGGAGATCACAGAGGAGAGTAGAGTGGCACCGTAGCCTTCTCCAACCTTGACACAGGCTCCAAAGCCGCTCTGGGCCATTAACCTAAACATGCAGCATTGGAGCAGACACAGGCAGCACAGTCCTACATCTTTCAGCACAGGCTGCCTGAGGTCCTCCAGCACTGGGCACTCACGACACACAGCTCCTGGCTGCCACAGAAGCAAGACCATCTTGGCATTCTGACCAAGGATTCCCAAGTCAGACCAGCAGGACACATCAACCCTCTGGCCACTTCTAGCACCAGGGATACCACAGCTTTTCTGTCCGGACAGTGTGCGGGGAGCGTATAGTTGAGCATCTGCACGGCTCAGACTGGGGTGGTCACCTTCTCACACTTTTCTTCACCTGCCTACACCTTCCCCAACTTCCTGTGAGGTGGATGAGGGGCCCGTCAGTCCTGGAACCATGCTTAATCCTCTACACAGCTCACCAGAGCCCACCTGCAAAAATGACTCTCTCAGGTCTGAGGATATAGCTCAGTGGCACTGCGCCTGCCTCGCAAGTACAAGGTCCTGAGTTCAATCTCCCATACGAAAAGAAAAAAAAAAAGACTCCCTCAGAATAATACTACATTCAGATGGAGACAGTGGTTTCTAAGTGAGTAAACAGCACACTTGAGACCCTGCACTTCCCGATTGCCACCTTGACTGCTCGGCAGGTGCAGATGGTGCCCTGCCCAGAACGTGGGGTGTTTGCCTAACAATCGTCTGTTGTGTGCAGGGCTGTTTTCAAAGTTACACTTTTAAGGAACATATGTTATGTTGCACTCATGAACAGTA
This sequence comes from Thryonomys swinderianus, assembly GCA_004025085.1. NCBI lineage: Eukaryota > Metazoa > Chordata > Mammalia > Rodentia > Thryonomyidae > Thryonomys > Thryonomys swinderianus. The sequence goes on from PVIC010001253.1 coordinate 68,111, forward strand.
CATTCAAATCTGAAACCCAGAGGGGAGAACCCTTGACACCCATACCCTGGTCAAAAAACAAATGGTCCTTGTAAATACTATCTGGAAGGCCACCGCCCTGTGTGCTGGGAGAAGGCAGGGACGGGGAGCCAGCAGGGAGCCCCGCCTGGCACTGTGTGCCTTGCCCGGCAGGACTCAGCCACCTTTCCACTGTGGGCGGGTCGCTCTTTGGCTGAGCCTCCAGTCTGCACCCCAGGGAGGACCAGTCTGAATGTTCAGCATGTGAGCCCCACAAGCCCCTCCACCCGATCCTGAGCACCTGCCTTCTCTCTGTGAACTCCTAACCCTCCACCCAGCCCGCAGCTGTGCACCGGTGCCCCCAATGCCCAGGCTAGGGCCAAACTGCTGATGCAGTGAGGCAGATTACTCAGACACAAATTCAGTTTACACCCAGCAGCACGATGACCTGACCCTCATCCCCAGGCTGTGCACTCACCTCTCTGGCCTCTCCAGGGTCACACCCGAGTCTCGGTGGAGGTCAGGACGCTGGGTGGGCCTGGCCGGAACTGTGTCCGGCACCCAACAGCATCCCCAGTGAGACATGTCCGTCCTTGCATTGTGTCCCCATAGCGCAGTGCCCTGGCAACTAGTTCCAGACATAATTGTTCCGGCCTATGCAGGTATCACCGCCAGGTGCGCATGTGGAGATGTAATTTGTCCCCACAGCTTGTGTAGCACTCATTTGACAAGACAGTCAGGGACTAGAGTCCAGTGAATATCATGCTCCCATCTTCCCCTCACCCTCCAGAGAGAGGGCAGCGCTCCTCCCCCACACCCATGGGCACTTGACCTGAGGCTGGGTGCTCTGCCCTACCAGCACCAAGAGTAAGGAAAACCACTGCCATTTCTTTGGCCAGGGTGGATACAAGGTGGGAACCACACTTGCAATTATGGGGCATCCACAATTGTCCACCTAGCACTCCATGAGTGCACAGAAACGCCATTCTTGGGAAGTCCCAATGGATTCTCCTGTCAGCACTGCCCTCCTCAGGCAGCAAGCCGCCACCCCCAAAGCTTTGTCTGCCATCATGCCCTTGCTGATCTCCTTTCCAGCGTGAGCTTAAAGGCAGGAGATCCCACATGTGGACCACAGTCAATGTTCATTTTTGTTTCCAGTTTGAGGAGTGCAACCCAGGGGCTCCTGCATGCCAGGGAGGTTCTCTGTTGCACAGTTATAGCCCAAGCCCTTTTTGATTTTTTTTTTTTTGAGACAGGGTCTCGCTTTGTAGTTTAGGCTGGCCCTGAGCTTACTATGTAGCCCAGGCAAACCTCAAACTCAGCAATCCTCCTGCCTCTGCCTCCCAAGTGCTGGGATTACAGGTGTGAGCCACCGGGCCTGGCATCGTAGTATGCGGTACTGATTGCTGGTGGGTGTGAGTCACCACACCTGGTATTGTTGTATGTGGTTACCAGAGATTGAACCAGGGACCTTGCAGTTGCTAGGCAGGTGCCAGAACCACTGAGCTAAATCTCTGGCCCCTTTTTGATGTTTTTGAGACAAGGTCTCACTGAGTGGTCAGGACCCTCCTGGAGTTTCAGGATGCCAGCCCAGAAGAGCCTAGGGAGGGCAGGCTCAGAGCTATAATCAGTGAGACTGTGCTGGAAGGTGCAGACACAATGGCTCACGGTCTTTTAGGGGCTGGCAGATCTTGGGGTTTTATAGAAAAGGAGAACAAAGGTAGGGTCGGGGTCTGCACAGCTGGCCACATCTGGCTGCGCTGTGTCTGCCCATTTGCCCTAGGGGAGCCACAAACACTTGGGAGTAACTCAGTTCCCATTGTGAGGTGATGGCTTTAGGGGACCCAGCACTATTGCAGGAGGACCTCCTGTGCCCTGGGGGTCTGCATGGCTCTGCTCTTCCTAGATCTGAGATGACTACAGTTTTAGGACAAAGGCAGGAGAGGTCTAGGTGTCCTCACTGGGCCTTGTAAAATCAGGTGCTGGATACTCTTGCAAACCCTGAGCACTGGCTACTCAGATGTCAGTGTCCCCAGTCTTGAAAGAGCAAAGGTAGGGCTCATAAGCTCATATTCTTTTTTTTTTTTTTTTTTTTTTGGCTTTTTGGAGACAGGGTCTTGCTTTGTAGTTCAGGCTGGCCCTGAGCTCACTATGGTGCCCAGGCAAGCCGCCGCGAACTCAGCAATCCTCCCGTCTCTGCCTCCCGAGTGCTGGGATTACAGGCGTGAGCCACCACGCCCAGCATTATATGTGGTAACCAGGGATTGAACTCAGGTCCTTATGCTTGCGAGGCAGGTGCCGGAACCACTGAGCTAACCCTCCGGCCCATAAGCTCATATTCTGAACACAACTTGAATGAGTAGCATGCCTATGAGCAGAGCTGGGCAGGGCCTGATCCAAAACCTTGAGGTGATAACCAACAGACACAGAAACAAAGGGAGACAGGACAAGCTTTGCCCTGCTTTTTTGTAGGTCCAGCCTCTAGGGCCCTGATACACTCCTGCTTTAGCCTCCCACACAGCTGGGATCACAGGCTTGTGACAAGGCCTCTGGCCCAGGGTTAATTTCAATAGGCACAGATGGCTGCTGGGTTAGAAAGTCCTCTACAGCTCAGGCCCTTGACTCCCCAAAGTTAGCCTTGTGAGGGTCTTGTCAGAATGCAGATTCCTAGGCCTCTCTGGGAGGTTCCTGGGCTTGCTGCTGGGGTCTCCACTTCAAGTCCCCTGAATCATTATACAGTTCGAAGCTCAAAAATCTCCCCTCATCGGGCCTGGATTAAGTTAGGCTCTTAGGCAGATGGCTGGAGATTTTGCCTCCAGCACAGTGCAGGAAACAGTGAAGGCTGAATGGAGAGGACCACCAGCTGGCTTACTTGAGTGATTCCTGTCTGAGTGAAAACAGCACAGACATATGTACTAACACTGCACACGTACTGCAGGAACACGTCCCCTTACCACGCATCCCTCTGATGAATGGGAAGGTCAGTGAGCGTGTCCTGGAGGAACTGCTGCCCAAGGACAGTCCCCTGAGAGGACAGCCAGGCTGAGAACATTCGCAGCACTGACCAGGACCTAGGTCCAAGCTCTGGGCCACCTGCTCAGTGTCACCCAGACAAGATGGAGTCCATACCTTTGCCATGGGGCAGAGGGTCTGTCCTGGGGTCTGGATGCCCTGTCCTTCCGTCCAAATAGGATGGATGGAGAAACAATGAAAGTCAGAAAGGACAAGGGGACACCAGTGACATCTAACGATGAGGCACATGATAGCTCAGCCCAAGACAGTCTTTCCCTACAGCCCTGCTCCCAGCTCCTGGGAAGCTGGTGAGTTCCGCTCCAACACACCTGGACATAGCATGGCCAGGGAAGCTCCTGTCATCCCGGGACACAGGAGCCATCAGGAGCCAGCACACTCAGACATAGCAGCAGAGGAAAGTGGCTCTGGAGATGGTGTTGATATGGCATCAACAGGGTGAGATGGCTCAACAGAATGCCCAGCCTGTGCCTTGGGCCCCCCATGGGCACTACAGTGGCTGCTTACAGGCACTAGCACTCAGGAGTGACCAGATGTTTGAGGATGAGACCTACAAGACCTACGAGACACAGGCTGTGACAGTCTGAAAAATAGATGGCAGGTACAGGACAACCTGGGAAGAGAGCCTGGCAGAGCCCTGGTCACAGTCTCAAGGCTCAGTACAGTGGCCCCAGAGCCATTGCTAGAGGCTCAGAGCAGAGCAAGCAGGGCCTGGGGTGGGTGGGGTCTTGTGTGGGAGCCCAGCAAAAGAGCCAGAGACACAGGGAAGGAGGGCAAATGGCTGTGGTAGAGACTAGAGGTGAGATACAGAAGCTGGCGATCAGTCAGAAAGAGAGCAGACAGGACAGAAAGGAGTCACAAGCTGTGGGAGAATTAGCAGACACTTGGACTGCAAAGCCCAGCACAGCAGGCAAGGGTGGCCATGTGGACCAGCAGATGGCCAGGTGGGGACAGCAGCTCCTGGGGTGGCTGGCCACACAGAGCTTCTCAAGAGCCTGAAAGCTGCTCCTTTCTGTTCTTAGCTAGCACCTGTCCCTGTATTGTAGCCCTGGGTTCTGCATGCCCACTGTCAGCTGATAGCTCCTATCTGCTCCAGGGGGGTCCCTGGGGGCCCATCCTGAGAGTGTGGGTGCTGATCAGTGTGGGGTGTCTCCCATGTACTGGACTCTGCACACTGCGCAGCTTCTCCCTGGAAGGCTTCCAGAGGGCACCCTGAAGGAGGACCCCTCTGTCATCCTCACGCCCAGGGAATGCGGCTCAGCCACAGGCTGCGCAGGTCGCACCTGCTCGGTGATGGAAGGAAACAGCTAGTGCAGCTGCACACATAGGGCGTCTGTGCACCCACACTGCCTCATGCTGGGCTTGCTGTGGAGCAGCGTGCACTGGCAGAAACCTCGGCACTCAGGGGTTTGCTGCTTATAGTGCAGTGACACGGGGTCCCCAAGGCCTCTAGCCTCTGGATGCGCCCACACTGTGCAGGGCCGACTGTGCCCCCAGCAGGACAGGGAGGGGAGGACATAGTCCGCCGCAGCCTCCTTGCCCTCCTGGGTCAGCACAGTGCAGGACCAGTACCCATCCTGTAGTCTTCTGGCCAGCACAGGGGGGCCACAGCCTGCATAGGCCCTGCCCCATGTCCAGCTGGAGGCCCTGGAGATGCCACCAGCCCAGCCAAGATCCTCTGATGCCCAGAACCCACTACGAGAGGCAGCGGTGCTACGGGAAGCCCTTCCACGGTGGTAACTGCGCAGTGATAATGGGTTTGGGAAGGTGCAATGAGCATCCAAGCCAGCAGTCAAAAAGCCGGCAGGATAGCGCAGGAGTCATGAGAACCGCGACACATCAAGCTCCAGGCCTGAGACTGTCAGCAGTCTGTCCCAGGGTCCCTGCTTGTGTGTCTGGTCGCCCTGAAGCACTAGCTCACAGATCTGGCAGGAGTGGATACCAAAAGAGGGTGGTGGGCACTGAGGCCACCACCAGAGCCTGGGCCAGACACCCACCAGCTGCCCACCCCATGGTGTGCAGGAGTAACGTGGCAGGCACTGTGAGCACTGCTCCACCTCCATCCTCTGCACCCAGGTCACTTTCCTCCTTCCTGTGAGTCATATGCTTTGAGGAAGGCGGCCCAGACCCCAGCCTGGGCAGGTGACCATGGCTGACCCAGGCCAGGCACAGGTTCCACTCACCTCTAGGGATTCTGCCACGAGGTGTGCGGGCACAGCTGGGGCACCAAGGAACTGGCAGGAGTCAAGGAGCTCAAGGCAATGGGGTCTCCCCTCTCCTTAGGGGGGAAGGCCTAGGTGCTGTGAAGTCTGAGCAGCCTCTGAACAGTGGGAAGATGCTATGAGGCCCCAAGCTGCACCCACAGTGTGATGAACTCACAGGGCTCCTCGCCCTCCCCTTGTTCCAGAGGGTGGGTGCCAGGGCTTGCAGTCAGGAATGGGGCACCAGAGGCCAGGAGTCTGGGAGGATGGGTCCCACAACTCAGCCACAGGTACAGCTTTCTGCCCAGTCATGTCCATGTGACTGTCCGTGGTCATCACACTCACATGGAGGACATCTGCACGAAGTCCAGAAGGATGGGTGTGGGCACTGGTAGGCAGCGGACCCCCACAGACGATGGCTCTCCCCATGGCCACACCAGCCACATCCATACTGCACAGGTCAGAAAATCTCTGCTACTCCGCTTTCCCTCACAGTGAGGCAGATGCTCCTGTCCTGCCTTGCAAGCCGGCTGCCTCTGTTCTTCTCCTCCACAGTCTGCTTGTGAGCAATCGAGGTGTCACAATTTCCTTTAAATTCGGACACATAACTTCACTGGGATGAATGTGGAACAAAGCTGAGGAGACACTAGCTAATGTAATTTCCCTCTGACTCACCAGACCCCTGCCACTCCTGCCCCGAGGGCACACACAGGCACTGCGGCCTGTGAGCAGGTGGCCAGCTGTTTGTGACTGTCCTCCCACATCTGATACTTCCAGCCCTCACTGCCCGAGGCCCTGCATGGGCCAAGGACCTGGGGGTACAGTCGGGCAGCAATGCCCTGCCTGGGCTTGAAGCAGGCTGTAGATGCACCCTCAAAACTGCAGGGGTCTGCTAAGGACCCAACCCCACATCTGTGCTGTTGCCACAGCCTGTGAAGGTGTAAGGAAACAAAGCTATGCGGTGCAGGACATGTGGGCAGGGCACACCCCCGCCCATGCAAAGTCACCTTCCTCTATAGAGACAGACACAAAAGCCTCACAAGTGAAAAACACATGAACCACAGTGGTGGATACTGAGTTGGTTGCACCAATGCCTGGCCTCACACATGGCACACACAGGGGTCGGTGGTACAGCTGCCAGCTTGGGAGGCAGCCATGTACAGGCCCGGTGGTTCCAGTTTGGATGCTGCTGCTGCGACTTTGCCAGTGACCCGTGGCCATGGTGCCTTTTCCGGGGAAGCTGGTCTGATTCCAAGCCCTACCCACCTGCTCCTCTGCCTGTCCTTTGTCAGCACACAGCCCATGTCCCCACGCCCTTCTGTGCCTCACTGCCCAGAACCAGAACCTTTCCTCCATCAGGCCTCATCTTAACTTGACCACATCTGCAAAGACTGTGTCCAAGTAACATCACACGTTGGGGCTCTTGGTGGGTATGACTTTGTGGGGACACCTCATCCTGTCCAGAGGGGCATGACATGAAAAGGCCAAAGCTTTCCTGGGATTCAGCCCCAGATACCTGGATTCCACCTGAGGAGGGAGGCCGGGCTGGCTACTTCCTGCCACCGACACCCCAGAGCCCTGCGGTGGAAGCTGCCTCTCTTTTGAAGCTCTCCTGAAAGCCAGCTCACCACTCCATCCTTTCTCAATGAAATTCTTTCTTACTACCAAATTAAGTTACTGAAGAGAAGCATACAAAAGTCACCTTCAACACCAAATACAGAAGGCTTTTGAGCTGTGTCTATGTTGCTGTCTACAACCACAGGCAACTTCAATAACACATTTTGTGTCATAGAGAAATTCTTTGCTGTAACTTACCATTAGTATCCCATGACATCTCTACAGGCCTATAAATATCCCTGTGCCTCCTCTTCCTCTCCTTTCACCTCCTCCTCTCCCTCCACCCCCCCCAAGTCCCAGCCCTGTGCCTCACCTGCTCCTGCAGCCAACTCCCCCCGCACCTGTTCCAGAGTAGGGTAGGAGTGGGGCGTGGGGCATCAGGCCATTTAGTCAGCCCTCAGTAGGTCTCAATGGGGTCCTGGGACACACTTGTCATCCACCGTCAAGCACTGACATCAGGGTTCTGCCCCAGTCAGGCAGGAAGGCAGCCCCCACACAGCTAGCTGTGTGTCCAGGGGCTAGGCTGGGCGAGCATGTGGGCTGTTCCTGCGGCCAGTGCTTGGGGCTGGGCTCCGCCAGGCCTGCCTTGCCCTCCCTGGCCACCTGCCTCATGTTCCCCCTCCTTGTGATTGTTTCTCCATCCTGCATTTTTATTAAACACTCCCTAGAGCCCACTTGCTGGGGAGTGGGGGCATCTGGGTTTCATCAATATTGCAGCTGAACTGTCTTTGTCCTGGGCCCAAGGCATGTTGGGCAGGCTTGGTTGCAGCCTATGCACAGCACAGTCATACAGTCCTGGCCCTGCTGGCCTTCTGTGCCTCAGTTTCCCTTCCTGTCTCCCAGGGCATTTCCTACATGGCTCAGACCCTCCACCCAACAGGAGAGGTGGAGTTCCTCAATTCAGGAGAGCACAGCAGACCCACCAGCCCAGCACCTTCCCTGCCTCTGACGAGGAGACTCAGGTGTGCGAGGCCATGGCCTGGGGACTGGGTGGTCTGGAGGCACAGGGCATGTGGAGAGGTCACTCAGGCCCTTGATGGTCCGGATCAGTGTCCACAGAGAGGAGAGCAAACCATGAGGGATGCTCACTGACCACTAGCATGCAGGTTGAGACATTCACATGCATATATCTGGACTTCTGAGCCCCTGTTGGATTGGCATAACCCTCACTCTACAGCAGAGGAGTCTGGTTGAGAAGTCCATGTGGTGAGGGGCCACCTGCTGGCAACGTGGGGGAGGTGGGCAGGGAGCTGGGCTCATGTTGACCATGGACCCAGCCTTCTGTCTGCCGGGGAAGAGCCAGCCAGACACGCCCAACCCAGAGCATCTCACAGGGACATGGCCACCAGCTTCGGTCTCAGTTGTCAGGACAAGTAGGGTCAGCCTTGGAGCCCTGTCTGCCTTCCTCCTGAGCTGTGTCCTGGCAGCAGTGAGGGGCAGGAGCTCCAGTGGTGCCCAGCTGCACTGCCACAGCCACAGGGATAGTCAGGATTTGCCTCCGAGCAGCAGGTTCTCCAAGGGCAGCGCTGGCTTCTGCTGTGGGAAGGGACGTGGTTTTGGATGAATGACTCAGTGTTTGAGGCCATAGGTGTGTCAGAGAAGGAAACTGAGGCAGGGTGGGAGAATCCAGAATCTAGACCCTAAGGCTAGAAATTACATGCTCTGCAGCAGAGGGAGCAGGGTGACCACACTGGGGAGCAAAAGCTGCCTCGCTGTGGACATTGGGACAGCTGGTGACTGGTCCACCCTGCCCTGTGGAGGGCTCCTGTCTGGGTCCCCTGTCTGGCTCCCCTGCTAGTCAGCACCAAGGGAGCTGGGTCTGGCCTTCTGTCTGGGCCCAGTCTGGGAGGCCAGGAGGGGCCTGGGGGAGAGTTGAGGCCAGCAAGATGGCAGTTGCTGTGGCTGGAGCTGAGTATTCTGGAGCAGGGCCCAGCCCTCCACTGAGCCTTCGTGGGCTGGCCTGCTGCAGCAGGGTCAACTGGCTGGCTTGTAACAAAAAAATTGCATTCTTCACAGCATCCCTTCAATTTCTGAAGGCAGAAGTCCAAGAGCAAAGGGCTGGTATGCCTGGGCTCTGGAAAGGCTCTTCTCGGACAACCGCCTTCTTGCTGTCCCTGCATGGGGAAAGAGGGCTTGGGAGCTCTCTGGATCCCACAGGTGAGGTCTCCATGTTCCCATCACCTAATGAGGGCCCCGCCTCCTGAGGTCACCACAGGGCAGGTTTCAATACCAGGTCAGCGTGCTGAAGGGCACAGCACCCAGTGAGCTGTACCCCCAGGGACCCCAGCCCTCCCAGGTGAGCCTCATGTTCTCCTCTGGACTCAGCCCACTTCACAAGGTGCCACATGGCTCCCTGGGACCAGGGTGCCACTCTAGCTGCAGGCCTGTGGCTCTGAGTCCTGCTCTGAAAAATCACTGGCTATCTAGTCTTCAGAAAGTTTCTTTCTCTGCATTTTACTGACCTCACCTGCACAATGGAGATAATCACTGACATGTTAGAATCAAATGAGTTAAAATATATGAACTACTAAGAACAGTGGTTGAGATAGAGTAAATACTGTGTTAGACATCATCAGTCTAACCGTATCATCACTAGCACCATCATCACCCCCACTTCATCAAAATCACCATCACCACCATCACCACCATCATCACCATCATCACCATCATCACTACCACCTTTGTCACCATCACCATCTTGGTTGAATTTGCATGTCCACTCCTACTGGCAACCTGGCCTCTGTGGCACCACCTTCTCCTGTGAGTGGAGGTCAACATGTCTCCTTTCCAGATGTCTGTGGGGCTTAACCTGACAAACTTGTACTCAGAATCCAAATACTCACATTTTCTTTGTATCCCATTTGATCTTCTCAAAGACCTAGGAGGGCAAAGTATTCCTATTCCTAACTTACATGTGGGGAAAGTGAGGGCCAGGAATGCAGGGATCTTGGCAAGGTTTCATAGCTGGGGTCTAGGGGCTGAAAGTAGCCCAGAAAGGACTCAGGGGTGAAACCAACACCCCTTTCCTGACCATTTCATGAGCTGTCCTGAGTGACTCAGTCCTGGTGTGCACAGAGCCCCAGGGCTTTGTCAGGAGAGATTTCATGGAGTTACGGTGGCAGCTGGCACCAGGGCTCCTCCTGGGTCACCAGTGAGCACAGAGCTGGAGATGGGCACAGATGCCCCTCTCCACTTCCCATGTGCCCAGAGCTCTAGGCTGAAGGAGTAGCCAGTGGCACTCAGGTGGGAGGGGTACCGGCAGCCCCAAAGGGGACAGAGGGCAGGAGCTGCAGTGCCCAGCTGAAGCCCAGTGTGCAGCCCAGGCCCAGCTGCTCAAGCAATGCGCTGCACAAACAAGTTATGCCGCAGGCAGTGCTGGCTTGCAGCCTCAAGCCGGATGTCTGCCACATGTCTACTGGCCCTGCTGGCTAGATGGAGCCCTGCCGAGGAGGGACCCCTGCCAGCAGCATGGTCACTGGGGAGAGGGACACGTGTGTAGGTGGGTGTGACACACACCAGGTGGCTGCCCTGCATGCAGCGGCAGCCCCAGAGCCTGGGTCCCACAGCGGTACAGTGGGCACAGCACATCAGCCCTGGTCAGCCCTCTCCCACCCTCGTCTCCTGCAGCCCAGGGATGCATGGGAGACTTCTCCAAAGGACTGGAAAGAAACCAGAAGAATGTGTCTCTCCTGGGCCAGGGCTTTCTTGTTCTTATCAGCCTTCATCTCCACATCACAAACAGGGACACTGAGGCTTGGAGAGAACCAAAGACTTGCTCAGGACCACACAGTGATCCAGGCCTAACTTCTGCTCCTGTCTGTCCAGGACGTGGGCAGTGCCCATGTTGCTCAGCAAATATTTACCATCCTGATGATGGGGGTAGGGCAGCCTATGTCCCAGGTGGGGAGTTGATCAGCCTTGGCTCCACCTGGTTATCCAGTGTTTTATTTGCCCAGCACAGGATGGTGTTAAGTTTGATCCTCTTTGTGGGGTGTGATCTCACTCACCCCCAATTACCTCCAGGCCCACACTAAACCTCTGAGATGACTGCTCCTGACCTGAGCCTCGCCCTTCCCCAAAACACTTCCTGTTCACCTGTGTGTTTCCAGCACTGGCAGAGGCCAGGGGACACTGGGACAGTCACGCCTGCAGATGCAGAAGTTACTGGAGTTTCCCGGGTGGACAGGAGGACTCCTCCCTCTGCCTGTGGGAGGACAATTGCCAGGGTCACGGGACATACCTGTCTACCCAGGAGCCAGGACTGAGGGCTGGGTTCCACATTCATCCCTTGCCCCAGAGCATGGTTGGTGATACTCATGGTACACATTTAAACCTCTCTTCTCTCTTCTCTCTCTCTCTCTCTCTCTCTCTCTCTCTCTCTCTCTCTCTCTCTCTCTCTCTCTCTCTCTCTCTGGTTTTTTGAGTTAGGGTCTCTCTCTCTGTAGTTCAGGCTGGCCTCAAACTTGCAGTAGCCTTTCTGCCTCAGCCTCCTGAGTCCAGTCCCTGAGGGTGCATGCCACCATGGCCTGCTCATATTTACATCTCTTAAACCATCCTCCCTCCTCAGTGTTTTCCAGCACAGTCACATACTCACCAGCTCTGGGTGTCAGGCAGGAACATGGCTCAACAGGGGCCCTCCTGCAGTTGGGCCAGGGTAGAGGTTTCGCTGAGCTCCCCCCAGGGGACATGCAGCCTGTCTCACACCTAGTGGAGAGACTCCACTAGTCCACATCAGATCCTCCTACCCCAAGGAGGTCAACACGGCAGCCAAGCTGTCCACTGTGCAGGCCCTCCGGGCTGGGTGGGAGTGCGGGCTGTCACATGGCTAGCCCTGGCTTGACGCCTGCCCCTACTTCTTTCTGTACTATGCAGCTGGTGGTGCCCCTGGGACTGGCTTGGCTATTGGCCCTGCCAGGCTCTGGTTCGGGGTTGCTTCTCTGAGCCTCAGTTTCCCTCCTACAAAATGGAAGGAGGGTCAGCAGCAAGAGAAGCTGATTCATGGGCTGTGCAGGACCTGCACTTGCTGGAAGCTGAGGACAGGGCTGTCACAACACAGATCCGCCCAGGGCAGGTGCCACACTGGACTCCAGGGCCACCAAATCCTGAATGCACAGCGTGAGGAACTGCTCCTGCCAGGGTGATGGCAGAACAGCCTCTGTCACAGCCGAAATGCAGGTCCTCTCTCTGCTGAGGAGCCCTGCCTGCCTCAGTGCCTGGGCAGCCTCCAAAAGACATTCCCCCTGTAATCTGCCTGGGGACCCCATGCCTCATGCCACCATACCCATCCAAACCCACAATTTCACTTCCCGGTCCCCAGGTGGTTGGCACAAGCACTGAGGGTGGAACGTTCCAACGCCCACGCCTGTGCACTTCCGCTCATGCAGTTGGGCCAGTATCAGCAGCACATGGCCAGTGGGAACAGACCTCCGTGCGGTTCTGACCATGGCTGGAGCTGCCTCAGCCCTGTAATGAGGACAGATGGAGGGCAGCAGCTGGGCTGTAGCTTCCTGTCAGCCTTGGGGTGCAACACCCTTCTGCAGGCCTGGGGCCAGAGTGACCTTCAGACTCGGGGACAGAGTGGCAACCTCTGGTGGCACAGGCAGAGGGACCGTCCCCAGCGGAGGTCTGGGTCCTGGCAGGGTGACCAGGAAGCACTGCAGATGGTGCCCTAGCACTTTGTTCTTATAGAAAGTTGGTCCGGTGGGAGGGATGGGCTGACTGGACACAGCGCATTTTCTCCTGAGTGTCCACACAGCCACACACACTGGGGAAGGAACAGGACTCCCAGCTGCTCCACACAGAGAGGAAACTGGGGATCAGAGAAGCCCACATGGCCCAGGCGTGGTCTGCATGCCACTGACCATCCTTTCCCTAGCAGAGCTCTAGTGGCTATGGGCAATGCCTCCACAGACCACCCAGGACATTAGCCCAGTAGAAACAGGCTGAACTGATGGCCAAGTGCAGGGATGGGGTTCCTGCTCAGGATGGCAAGTGCCTAAGGGCCTTGTCAAGGTGGTGCCCTGAGTCACCCCTGCAGCCTTCCTCCAGGCAGGGGTATCTGGGTCACAGACTCCCCAGCTGTCCTGCATCCTGTGTCTTGGACCCATGGGTTAGGAGAATCTGGGGCCCAGTTCACCCAAGGCTGGCCATGCTCCAGGTCTCCAGGGGTGTCTGCTTGTCCTATGTGCTTCCCTCCCCCGTCCTCCTGGATGACACTACAGCCTGTGTCCTATTCCACACCTGTCCTGCTTGGTCCCTGGGTTCACAGGGCCAGCGCTTAGGACGCCTTGGTAGGGAGTGGAGAAGGGGAGACGGATGAATGCCCCTGAGAAGCCTCTGGTGATGCATCTCCCCCCAGGGCAAGGCCCAGTGGCTGGGAAGTTGGAGGACAGGGTGACTCCTCCAGCCTCACCCCTGCCTCCCTCATTCTGAGGCTTCCTGTTCCAGGCCTACCTCCAACTTGCCTGTCCTAGGACATCAGGGGCTGTGGCAGGAAGTCTAAGGCTTCCTGTCACCAGAACAGGGGCAGAGGGGCACAGAATCCAGGCTGGTACTGGCCACTCAGTCAGGGGGACAAAGGAAGAGGAGAGAGAGGTAGTTGCCAGGGCTGGGTCAGGCCCCTCGGTGACACTGAGGAAGACACCTGGCACACACAGTTCGGCTACCAACCTAAGGCACCCTGGAAAAGCCTGAATTGGCTGCTGGGGACAGGTGGGCAGGGAGGGGACTTCCAGTTTCCAGAGGACCCCATTTTCCTACTGTGCCATGCTTCTAAAGCCCCTCATGCCTGAAGGCCTCGCAGTCCCTCCCTCTGACACCCAATGAGCCCACACTGTGCTCAGCCACACCAGCAGCATGGTGCAGCATCCTCAGGGCCACTCTGGGCTGGTGGCCCCGGCCCTCTGTCTCTGCCAGGCAACACTGCAGTCTTTCACCACCAGGCCGTGCTGCCACCATAAGCCAGAGGCATGGGCCACACTGTCATCACTGTCCCCCATGTCCGGTGCTTGCAGTGCTGAGACCAAACCGGCACCCTCTTGGGCTCTGATGCTGTGGGTTGTGCATCAGGCCTCGTGAGGGCCCGATGTAAAGGATGAGGTCCAGCCTGGCCCGGGAGGGCAGGGACCTGTGAAGGGAGCTGCGTTGAGTCCTTTGTCTAGAAAGTAATTAAATATTTCTGCTCCCTTAAAATATCTCCAGTCAAGGCCCTCACTGGGGCCTGGAGACTCGGCTGTGCACAGGATCCCCCACGGGCCACTCAGCCAAATCCTCTGGAAGCTTTTGAGTCAGGATGTCCAGGAGAGAATCATCAGGGCTGTGCCGGGGGAGGCATACCCAGCCTGGGACTTGGACATCTCTTGCAGATTGAACTGGCTTGCATCATCTACACCAGACTCATCTGGGCTGAGCCTGCACATCTGCTGTGTTCAGCGAGGCACAGAACAGGAACTTAAGTCTCAGACACACAAGGGAACAGATTGAGTGACACGAAGCCACACGGAGTGTGTGTGCAGGGCCTCCAGCCTGGTCTCACTCACAGCGCAGAACCTCAGCCTTCTCTCCCATATTCTCACTGTGGCTTCACCACACCTCTAGAAAAGCAAGACTTGGCCTCCAGTGACAGGAGCCCTGGGGAACTGTGAGATACTCAGGCCAGGGCAGCAGGGAGGGTCTGGCACAGGGCACAAAAGACATGGGGTGACTGTCCACATGAGCCCAGAGCCTTCCCCATGTTCAGGGTGAGTTCATGGAGAGTCAGTGCTGGCACAGCGACCAGCAAGTGGCTGGAAGAGGGGAAATGGCTACACAAGACTCTCTCCCAGCGTCAGCTCCTGCAGTGGGGGTATCTGTGTGTTCTCAGCGCCTGGCTCATGCATGACGTGCCCCTCGGCCATCCAGAGTGAACCACCAGGCCTGGCTTAATGCACACACCTGCCACTGGGCAACGAGGTGGACTATGTCTGTGTGTATTACACACGGCAGTGTGGCTGTCCCCGCCAGCCGGGTTTCCCTCCCCTTGGGCACGAGCTCCACGAAGGTGCTGGATGTGCTGTGTGGATTACACCAAGTGCTCTTTTGGCCTAGGGACTGGCTGCTTACATAGGTGGGTTAACCCTACTTGGTTTGTTTAATTCTCTGCATTTTGGGTTCTATTCACTAATACTTTGCCGGCACTTTCACATGTAAGTTCATGAGGGGTGCTGGTCCCCAGGAACTCTCCTCTCCTCCCCTCCTCCCAAGCCAGGGCTGGCTTGGTGGTTCTCCTGTTTGGCTGAGTTCTCCAGGAAAAGCACCTGAAAGTGGAGCTCGCCCCCTGGGACTTGGGTCATGAATAACTATGTGGCCTGTGGTGTTCAGCCTCTCATCACAGCTGGGTTTTGATAGTTTCTGATGTCCCTCCAACATGCTGGGCATGCAGCCGTCTTCAAGGCCTCCACCAGCCTGCTAGAGGCTGACTAGCTTTACAGCAACAACTTGTTAGATGGATATCAACAGCCCTGAAATATATAAAGCAAAGCTCATTCTAAAGTGTAGAGACTTCGAGGGATGCTAGAGCAGAGGCAGGGTATGTCTTGCACACTTCTCAGATTTTGACTAATCAAATTACCCAAAAAACTAGAGGAACTGAGAAATATTATTAATCAGGTTAATGAAGTGGGGCTAAATTTAAACCTGCACCCTCCCTTCAGGAAACACGCACTCCTCTCCTTCCTTTGCAGCAGTACTAAAACAGCCCCGGCTCCAGGTGCTGCAGAGGGCAGGCCAGGTGGCCAGGCACCTGGAGCCGGGCGTGGGGCCTCGGCACAGACCACGTGCAGTGAGACCCACGGCCTGGACTCAGCAGCCAACAGCCACACACACACCCTGATACACAAAAGCAGGGATGCAAGGGCAGTTATAGCTCCCAACTCAGAAGGAAAAATAATCTGAGTATTTTGACAACTGAGAAACAGATGATAATCATGAGACATCTAGAAAATAATTCAAAGAGGCTCCTAGATTCCGGTGACAGGTGTGGTATGGCTACCCTGAGAGCCTCAGCACAGCGGGCAGGGATAATGTCGTTATCAGGTGTGGGAAGAAAGCATCCAAATCAGAAGCAGCAAAGAGGAAACAAGCCCCAGGAAGAAGTAATAAATAAAGGTAACGCAGAAAAAAAAGGGAATTAGAAAGAAAGTCACACTGATTGAGGCACCCAAGAAATCCCTTGATTAAATAAGCAGCAAACAATAAAATCACTGAAAACTTTAACTTAGTGTATAACTCAGTTGGTAAGGGGCTGCAATGCCAAGCAAACCAGGAATGGTGGCATACTCCTGCAGTCCCAGCACTTGGGAGGCTGAGGCAGGAGGGAGGATCCAAAGTTTGTTTCACCTGTGCAACCTGGTGAGACCCCCCCCCTCCCCATCTCAAAATAAAAGAAAAAAAATAAAAAGGGCTGAGGATACAGCCCATGGTAGAGATACACTTGCATGCACACACACACACACACCACCTGAAGAATAAGAAAGGGGAGGCATCCACTAACAGGAAGAATTTTAAAATTTCAAGGGAGCCAGGGTAATGGCGCACACCTGTAATCCCAGAACTCAGGAGGCTGAGGCAAGAAAATCATTGCAAGTTTGAGGCTAGCCTGAGTTACATAAAGAGACCTTGTTTCAAAAAAGTAAAACAGGGAGTGCTGGGCGTGGTGGCTCACACCTGTAATCCCAGCACTCGGGAGGCAGAGGCAGGAGGATTGCTGAGTTTGAGGCTTGCCTGGGCTACATAGTGAGCTCAGAGCCAGCCTGAACTACAAAGTGAGACCCTGTCTCAAAAAAAAAAAAAGTAAGACTAGAGATTTAGCTCAGTGGTTCTGACACTTGCCTAGCAAATGCAAGGTCCCTGGTTTGATCATCCGTGACCATATATAACAGTACCAGGAGGCGCGTGACTCATGCCTACCAGCAATCAGTACCACATACCACAATGCCGGGAGCAGAGGCTCACGCCTGTAATCCCAGCACTTGGGAGGCAGAGGCAGGAGTATTGCTGCATTCGAGGCTTGCCTGGGCTACACAGTGAGCTCAGGGCCAGTCTGAACTACAAAGTGAGATCCTGTCTCAAGACCAAAACAAAAAACAAACAAAAAGCAAAACAATCACAATGGACTACAAATAATTCTACACCAACACATTCTAAAATATTAGTGAAACACAATAAACAAGTGGAAAATCCAAGCAAATAACTATAACAAAAAAAGAAACTGAAAACTGGTTAAACAGTTCCTCCAAAAGGGCACTAGGCTTAGTTTGAGAATTTTCTTCCAAATAGTTGAGGCATATTGATTCCCTATTTTACACATATAGTAACCCTCTGGTCAAAACCAAGAGACAATCGCGTACAATAAGGAAAACACATTCTTTCTCTAGTACTGCCAAAAATACCCCCAAAAAAACAACCACCAAAAACCAAACCTCAAATGAGGAAGCCACCAGCTAGATTGGGAATGGGAAATGAAGAGGCACTGGAGGGTCCAGGGTGGTGCTGTCCAGCCAAGGGCAGCCAATTGCAAACCACCCTCCTATGAAGGACCTGCCTGCCTGTCCCAGGGCATGGGGCCTAAAGGGGACACTCACTGCACTGCAGCCTAGCCAGGCTCCGTTTGGGGCCCTGGAGTCCCCTTCCCCAGTCTGCAGGAATCATTGATGTTACCTGGAGACCAAGGGAAAGCACGTTACCTTAGAGCCCACTCCTGCCTCCTTCATGGCACCTGAAATGGGTGCATCACCACCCCAAGACACCTGCCCAGTCCAACCCCGCCACAACCCACACAGGATGCCCGTGGACACACGTCCATTTGCACCTATGTGCATTCCCACGCAGTGGGCACATTCTCCCTGCTGTGCCCCATTGGTGGTCCTCAGCTCAGCTCTTTCAGGGTGACAGTCCCTTGGGCAGGGGCTGGGTGGGGCTGAGCACACACCCACACGTGGCACAAGAGGACGCTGCTTCCTGTGGCTCTCCATGCCCCTGCTATGGCTCTGAACCCTGGACCCGAGAGCGCCCTGACTGCACCTGGCTGGAGACCTGGCTGCTCCCCCCACCTGAGCAGCCAGAGGTCTTGTTTCACCTCATTTGAGCAGGATGTCGCTTAGGATCTGAGGGTTTAAAGTCTCTTGGCAAAGCACAGGGCACAGTTCCCCTGCTCTCCGACACTGCCACAGCACCCAGAGCCGCGCTCTCCTCTCAGCACGGACAGAAAGGGGACGCAGCAGAGGGTGCCCAGGGACACCCACAGCAGGTGTCCTCATTGGCTGAACGTAAGCTGGAGAACTGCTGGGCCACTGCTGTTGACTCCAGACCCACAGAGGACGGACAGAGCGGGGAGCTGCTGCCCATGGGACAGTTCCTTTCTGGGTGAGAACCTTCTGGAACCAGACAGTGGTGTCGGCACAACACTGAAGATGAACCAGATGCCCCCAACTGTTTGTTGAAACAGTTCAGTGGTAACTGTTATCAGTTCGTGTGTACTACAGTATAAAGTGAGTGCAAGACGGCCCTGGAGGGGAGGTGGCTGTGGGGACTGCAGGAGCCTCAGCTCGAACATGAACACAAACACTCAGGCAAAGTCGGGCCTGGGAGGCCAGAGGTCAAGGTCATGTCTTCTGGGCTGAGAAGTCCCAAGGGTCAAGCTCAGAGGCTGCTGTGAGGATCAGCTTGATCTGCTTGAAGTCTTTTTTTTTTTTTTTTTTTTGGTACAGGGGATTGAACTTGGGACCTTGCACTTACAAGGCAGGCACTGGAACCACTGAGCTAAATCCCCAGCCCACCTTGAAGGCCAACCACCTACCTGTGTCTGGGCCAACTGGTTGGCACAGAAAGCACATGGCCTTAGTGAGAGGGCAGGGCCAGGACTGCAGGGGAAAGAGAACCCAGACCAGGGTGGGGACTGCTGGGCCAAAGCGGTGGAGGAGAGGAGAGGAGGAGGCAGGGAGGGCTTGGGCAGCCCTGGGCCGGCAGTCTAGGGAATCAGCAATTCCAGACCAGCCAATGGCCCAGCCACGTTCCATACCATGGGGAGGGGACAGCTTCTCGGTTTGGAGCCAAGATTAGGGCAAGCCATGAGAGTCCAAGCAACACGAAGCCTGGGGCGACAGGGTGTGAATGGGCTTCCGGGAAGAGTCGGGTCACCCACCTGCCTGAGTTTCCAAATGGACTCAGACTGATGCCAGCTGCGCCAGGCGTGGGCTCTGGGGGTGGGGCAAGGGCACCGGCCTGGACTCCCCAGCTGACTGTCCTTGAGGCATGCAGGGAGCTTGCCAGGGAGTGGATGGGGGGTGGTGAGAGGGAGAAGGGGGCAGCACAGTGGGGGCACTTTGGGAGATGGAGCCCTGTGCCCCAGGGCAGGCACAACAGGAGCGGCCCTCCTCGGGCACAGGCCAGAGAGCCCCTCGCCATGTTGCGCGGGGTGGGAGTGGGGGTCTAGGCATTGACAAAACTGGGAGGAGGAACTGGCCCCAAGCCCTAGAACCCCCGGGTGCCTCTGCCCACCCCTCCTGCTGCCCCATCCTCTCCCAGGGCTTGTTTCAGAACCTTTGGGACCTCCTCTGGCTGCCCAACTTAGGCAGGATGCCAGGCTGTCCCCTGACAGCTGCCTAGCAGGGCCACGGTAGCCACGGTGGCCACGGCTGCCTGGGCTGTGTCCTCCATGTGATGCAACAGCCGGCACTCAACAATAACACCTCCCGGGCGGTGTGGGCGCCAGGGACGGCCACAGCAGCCAATGGCTGGCTGGGGGTGCCGGGCCACAGAGCACAGTGGTGGGGAGGTGGGTGGGAGCAGGGGACAAGGGCCAAGCACACCAGGCAGGCCTGGCTGGAGGAAAGGTGCGCCCAATCAGGACGCGCCAACGTGACAGGGGCTGGTGCTTCCTTCTCGCCTTCCTGGTGGTTTATGTAGAGCGGGCGGGATGGGGACAGGAAGGGACAGCTCAAGCTGGGTTCCACTGCTCACTCGCAAGCCTTCGCTCTGCCCCGCTGCTCGGGGCTTTCTTGGCTGGGTCTGCTCCCGACAGAAGGGACGTGTGTTGCGGGGGTGGGGGCCCAGCGTGTGTGTGCGTGAGACAGTGTGTGTTCAAAATACAAAAAACAGAAGCGTGGCTACATCAGCTGCAGAGGCGGGCCGGCTCCGTCCGTGCCAAGTCCCTCCGCACAGCACAAGGGGCTCCGGCAGCTCCGGGAGCCGCAGAGGTGAGGGCGGGCACAGAGCGCGATGGACGCCTGCCATCACCACACAGCACGCTGCCAGGGACCAGAGCCACAGGCGACACCCGCGGCGACCGCTGGAGCCTGAGTCGGGAGGTGGCAGCCGGCTGGCAGCACACGGCTGAGAAACGGGCCGGGAGCAGGAGTGCGGCAGACACAGGTACCGACTGCAAGCCCACGGGATGCGGGCACTGGGGGCATCTGTGTGGGGGCCAGTGGATGCGGGTCTTGTGCTAGGTAGGCAGTGTGTAGGCACAGCCACGCCCACAGGGGCTGGCCACGGCATGCTGGCCAGCTCTGAGGACCTGTAACCTCTGGGTTCCCGGCATCTCCCTGAGGCCAGGGTGCCCTCTGTTCTCCTGGAAGCTGCGGTCTGAGGAGGTGGGTCTTACAACGCTGGTGGTGCCGTCATACGCCCTGTGGGCTTCCAGGTCCCAAGTTGCCTGTGGATGCCAGGTGCTTCCCCTGACCGGCAGGGGGTGGGGAGGCACAGGGGCCGCACCAGGGGTCCAGAGCAGCTAGAGCTGCGCTGCCCTTCCACCCCCATCTGCCCAGAGCCTCTGTTCTTGCCCATAACCAAGGTTGGGACCTCAGTCTCTCTGCTGATCAACGGGACTGAAGCCAAATGTGCTGCCAACTCAGGGGCTTGGGCGGTGGTGCCAAGGAGCCAGCTGCTGAGGGTGCAGGCACGGTGGGCTTGGCAGGGAGAGGCCCAAGGTGGGGGCTTTCTAAGCGGCTCCAAGAACAAAGCCTGTCCATTTCGCTGCACTCACAGGCAGGTGGAAAGTGTGTCTGTGTGGGCTGCAGGCTGTGGGTGGCCTCACGTGGGCCAGCGTGGAGTGGGCAGAGTCTGGTGCCAGGCCCTGTGCTTAACTGCCCTTGCTTCCTACATACCAGGCCAACAGGGCTGCCATGGGGCACTGGGACTCATGACCAGATGGCACATCAGAGAGACGCCACAGCCATACCTCAGGCTGCCTCAGTGCCCATGCCAGAAAGTTGTTCTCACAGGAGGGTGGGGCTCAGCCAGGAAGGGGCAGTGCTGGGTACCCAGGAAGGACCAGAGCTGAGGCCAGGGCTGGGAAGCCGTGGTGAGGGGTGGGTGAATGGTATGGGAGTGAGGTGTCAGGTGGAAGAGAAACCTCGGGGGAGGCCCAGACCCCAACAGAGGACTCACAGGGACACCCCCTGACCTCCAGGGTCTGCCCCTGGGTCCCCAAAAGGTTGTCCCCCACCTGGGAGTCCACCACTTGGTGACTGGACAGCATCCCCTCATCCCTCTGGAGGACCTGGTACTGTGGGCCTGGCATGGAGACCCGAGGAAAGCTCATGGGTCATAGCCCTGGTAGCTGCATAGCCTGGCAACTTAGGGTCTCAGGTGTGTAGAAATGAGGCTGCAGGGGTTGGATGGCCCTGCCTCCCCAGCTCCCAGACTGGGCTCAGCAGATCCGGCCCCCTGGGATCCTCGGGAGGAGGCCTGGTGCCGCTTGGACTCTGCCTGGCATCTGTGGCTTCATGGGTAACAAGCAGGAAGATCTCCAGGACACCGGCTGTTATGTGGGCAGCAGTACCACTCAGACTTCTTTTCCCCATTCTCACTGGGCACACGCTGGCCTGGAAAGAGTCCTGACTGGGCACCCAGCGAGACTGCAGTGGATCTCACTGCTAGCAGTGACCCCAGCTTTCCTCACAGCCGGCTCCACAGCCCTGGAACTCCTGCCCGGCTCTCACTCCTCAGCTGACATGGGTGGGCATATCCCGCCTGCCCCTCTGCCATGTGGCCAGTGCCATGTCATGGCCACTCTATTAAGGCCATGTGTACACTTCTCTCAGGATACCACCCAAGCTGCCCTCTCCTGGGCAGGAGGAGCTGGCAGGGCCCAGGGGTGGCATGGGGAGAGTCACCCAGAGCCTGCTCCCTACCCTGGGTGGGCGATGCCCAGGGAAGGAGACTGCGGAGGCCAGAGACCCACCCGCCGTGCTCCTCTCCCCCACCTCCTGCGTTTCACAGCGCCTGCCTCCTGTGCTGGCTCCCGCTCCCAGGAGACTCGCCAGATGTTCCAGGCCCCACGTTGTTCCCTGATGAAATATTCATGGAGGCGTCTGCCTTCCGACATAAAACCTTTCTGCAGCATCCCGGGTGCCCACTCGCATCACCGCCACCACCCTGCTATCCGGCCCTCCCCTTTAGAGTACAGGGTCTTCAGTTTCACCTCCACCCATCCCAGGTTGTTCCACCCACTGCCCAGAGAGCCCGGGGTGGTGTCCAGGTGCAGCAGCAGGATCTCTGAAGAGAGGAGTGCCATCCTCAGGAGTGAGCCCCATGCCACACCAGCCCAGGTTAGGGCCAGGTCTACCTCCTTTCCTTGGCCCATCCCAACATGACCTCGGCCTTCTTGCTGTGTGAACCAGCCTGGCTCGGCCACCTCCACCCCGTGTCCACTTTGAGTGTGGACAGTCACCTGTGTGGTGCTGGACCTGCAGGAGGAGCCTGGGCCCAGGGACAGGCAGCACTGCTCGCGAGGGTGTTCTGGGCACACTGGCCCTCATGAGTCTTCAGGGAGCCCAGGCTGTGGGCCACAGTTGGGGGAGCAGATGACTGGGGGGGGCACATGCCTGGGGACCACATCAGGCCAAGTGCTGTCTCTGGGGCGCAAGGACCCTAAGATCATCCTGCACAGGGAGGAGCTGGCATTGCTTCTCCTGCAAAGCTGCGTCTCAGAGCCCAAGAGAGGTGGTGCGTCCCTCCGCCTCGCCGGCTGCAGGTTCCTCAGGGAGCTGGAAAGGCTCCCTCCCAACCCCAGAGCCCACCTGGCTGCCTGGGGTGGGTCTGGTGGGGCTGACACACCCCAGGGATCTTCACACCCACCCTGAGTTTCCAGACATACCTGGGGCCAGGCCCAGACTGCCTGCACCCAGCGTCCCCTGCCTCTCTGAGGCCGGCATCTCTGACTCAGTGGCAGTCAGCAGTAGGCTCAGGGGCCCCAAGCCTGAGAAGCACCCCGTCACACTCCTGCTCCAAACCGCTGGGCCTCCAACGGATGCCAGTGTGCGTTCTCTGCCAGTCGCCGGGCCTGGGCACAGAGCCCCATGCGGGGCTTGAGTGCTGGGCCACCCTTACCACCTGCCAGCTGAGACAAAGTCGAGGCTCCACTGCTGCCCAGATGCTGAGGGAGGGGAGGGTGCCACACAGGGCTGGAGTCATGCAGCCCCGTCTGTCACCTCCACCCCGGCACCACTGTCACTGGGGGCCAGGAGGCTGTGGTCTAGGAAGGACAAGCAGGAGGTCACTGGTAGAAAGAGGGGGTGGGGCCTAAAGGGATGTGGCTTGGCCCACGGGCTCCCCTCGGGGACGAAGTCATCTGTCCCTGGCCCACAGCTCTGCTCTTGGGAACCATGGCTGCCTGACCCTCCCATGGCCAGTGGTGGAGATGGCTGAGTGAGGACCTTGGGCATTTCTCACTCGGGGACCCGCGCTTTGGGTAAGGATGAGGTGGGTGGCAGAAGGAACCTGGGAACAGGTTAAGTGGGCAGCGGGGCAGGAGGAGAAGCCAGGGGAGCGGAGCTGCCCATATCCTGGCTGTCGTGGGGAGGAGAGGTGGCAGAACGTCCCATCCTGGGAGGGAGAGAGGGTTGATGTGGAGGCCTGGCAGACCCAGCTCTCCAACCTGGGGTGTAGGTGGGCAGGCAGAACTCTGGCTGCGCTAAGTGCTGACGTGCTCCTCACCCAGCACCAAAGCAGGCCTGGTGTGGCCAGGCCTGTGGCCAGCTGCTGGCATGTCCCCACCGGGAGGGGGGGTGGGATGGTCCACGCCCCCTTGCAACTGCCACCAGCTTGATCTGGGCCTTTGAGTTGGATCTTTAGCAGTCCCTGACTTTGATGACTGTCACCTACAGCGAGGAGGCTGAGAAGTGTCACCCTGCCAGTCGCTGAGACCAAGCTAGGAACTATGCCAGGTAGGCCTGTCCAGTCTTGGAGAAGAGACACTCAGAGAGGTCAAACTGTTTCCCTGAGGCCACAGAGCGGCTGGGGCAGAGCCAGGAATGAAGCTGCGAGCCATCCTGGAGCCCTGGCCTCAGTGCCAGACCCCCTCACGGCCGCCTCCCCCTGAGGTCCAGCAAGGACCTGAGGCTCACACCTTCTCCACAGGGCAGCGGGTGAGTGACGGGTGGGGGCACGGGCCATGTTGAACTCTCCCGCACTGCCAGAGCGGTAATAAGCTACGCATGTGGTATAAGACGGAACGTGCTCTGCAGAACAAATGGTGTTAATTTCGGCACAGCCCCACATTACCTAGCGCCCGAGGGCGGCCACAACAGCTGCGCCAGAATTAACAGCCTCTCACACACGGAGTTAGTGGGCCATGCGTCACCATCAGAGGAACAAAACACCGGTCCCCACACTCCACACCTCTGCCCCCCAGGGAGGAGGTCAGTTCCGGGAAGGTTTTGGGGACCCTCCTCCCTTGGGGTCTCTGTGCAGAGTGATCACTGCCTGCTGCATAGCTGGGGGCTCGCCTGGGGAGCTGTGGGGCACTGCCTGGCCAGCTCACTTGGGCCTGGGGAACCCAGATTTCCCTGTCTCCCCTTCCCACCTGCGGGTCATGCTCTGACTCTCCGCCCTTCCCATGCTGGGCCTAATCAATCTGCCTGTCGGTTCACTCTAACTTATTACTTGCGGTCAGCCCTCAGAGCTGCTGGCTCTATCGATCGGCTCTGAGAGGCATGACTCCCCATGATCCGTCTTCCTCTACTGCCTGCCATCCTCCCACTGAGGAGTGTCTGCTGGTGTTAGGAGCAGGCTACATTTGCACATTTCCGCTCCAGGGTGATTCCACGAACTCCCAGCATCTGATGAATATTGCACATCACCACCCATCCGTGTCTCTAACTGTCCCTGCTGGGCTGTCATACTTCCTTGCTGTCCTGCGCTTCCTCACTTTGGAGAGCTGAGAGTGCGGTGGGAGGCAAAGGTCCAGGGGCCAAGGAGCCTGTGCTCCGTGGGACTTGGGGCTGCCCTGTCCTCCTCTGTGGCTTTGGGCCCTCGCTACTGCATCCTCTGTCATTCCAGAACCTCCTCCCTGGGGGGCCACACTCTGTTCCTCCTTCAGAGATCAGAGCTGGGCACCCAGAGGCTTCAGTGAACAATTCTGGAGTTATGGGTGGATGGGCCACAGGCAAATTAATCAACAGGGTCCTGGGGTTGGCATCTCAAAACTTTAGCCATGGATCTCTGAAGTGTCTAGTACAACACTCGATTAGTGTAAGCAGGGAGCTTGAGGTCTGCAGAGAGGACGTAACTGGACCAATCACAGCCCTGGGCCTAAGCCCCACAGGCTCTGACCAGCATCCACCCTGGCATCCACCAGAGGCCAGTCCCATCACCTCTTAGGTGAGGAGCCTGGGGTCTGCAGCCCTCTGTGACTGCACCCTAACTCGCCTCCTGGCCAGGGTGTCTGTAAGGCCACAACCCAGCTGCCACAGGCCCTCTTCACACATTCCAGGTGGGAATCTGTGTTTGCCAAGATCTCCCCGGTTGTCCTGAAAACACATCATCTGGGCATCTCAGGTTTGCTCTGCACTACAGCTTAGGTGTGACTGCCACTTTGTTGGCCCTGGCTTTGGCACATAGCAGCCTCTTGACCTCCTGGGATGGGCCACTTCTTCAGCCTTTATCCACCCCTGAAAAGTGTGTCCTTGATGGGATGGGAAGAAATAAGATTGGCTATGAGCTTAGGGCTCGGCTGTTCAGTCCAGTCTGTCACTACTTTGGGATCTCAGTGTCTCCATCATTAAACCAAAGGTGATAATAGTAATGCCTTAAGGGGCTGCGAGAATTTAAAGTGACATGTGTGTAAACCAGTCTGCACAATGTTTAGCACAAGGTAAGCGGGCAGAAAATGCCAAGGGTTGTGATGATGGTGAAGATGATGGTGGTGAAAGTTGTGATGGTGATGATGTGATAGAGGTAATAGTGATGATGGTGACAGTAATGATGAGGATGGTGGTGATGAGGATGGTGGTGATACTAATGATGGTGATGATGATAATGATGATTATGATGGTGAAAATGGTGATGGTGATGATACTGTTAATGACAGTGATGATGGTGGTGATGATGGTGGTGATGGTGATGATGATGATGGTGGTGGTGAGGTTGATGGGGTGGTGGTGATGATAATGATGGTGCATCACTATGGTTGTGATGATGATGACGTAGAACTAGTGACAATTAACATGATGCTGTTGCTTGCAGTGTGAATGGATTTGGATCAGAATTCTTCTAGGACCGCCAATGCTCTTGGGCTCATAGTGCAGAAAGAAACCTCTCTCTCTGTGGCTACAAACTAGCATGTCCAGCAGGACAGCTGCCTTGCCAGTTCTTTCACTAGCTTCCTAGCGGACAGACCTTGCAGTGTTCAGGGCAGAGGGCATGCTGCTGCATGGACTCCAGGGCAACACTGTCCTGTGGGAGCCAAAGACAAGTAGAGAGGCACCAATCTTTGGAGCACTCCATGTCCACACTGCATGTGAACAAAGGTGGACTTATGAGGCCTCCTCAGAAAAAGATCCCAGGAAGCCAAGGGAAAATACAGAGGGCCAGACCTGGGATCAGTCTGAAATGGGCCCTGAGAGAGGGAAGAAGAGAGTTTGCAGGAGAGGGGCCCATGCTGAGCAGGCTGAGGCAGGAAGGGGCAGTGTGTCAGGGCTGCTGAGAGGTGTCAGTGAAAGGAGGCTAGGTAGGGACTGGGAGACTGACTCAGACTCAGGATGGGCTTACTGGTGGGTGAAGAACAAGACCCAGGAGAAAAGGGTTTCTGGGCTGAACCTGTCTTTAGCTTTGAGTCAGAACTCCTGAATCCACCCGCTCCATCTGTTCCTGGTACGGTGCTGCTAGTCTCTGTTCCCTCCTGCTGCTCAAACTCCCACTTTGCTGAAAAACTCCCTTTAAAAATAAATTTTGAGCCAGGTGTGGTTATGCACTTGGTAATCCTACTGCCCTGGGAGGCTGAGGTAGGGGGACCACAAGTTTGAGCCCAACCTAGGGAATTTAGCAACTTAGCAAGACCCTCCCTCAAAATTTAGGTGTGGGGGGCTAGGGATGTAGCTCAGGATAAAGGTTCAAGTTTCAATCCCCAGTACCACAAGAAGGAAGGAAAGAGAAAGGAAGGGAAGGGAAGGGAAGGGAAGGGAAGGGAAGGGAAGGG
>PVIC010001254.1:0-19537 GCA_004025085.1 Thryonomys swinderianus
GGGAGAGAGAGAGAGAGAGAGAGAGAGAGAGAGAGAGAGGGAGGGTGGGTGAGAAAGAAAAAGGGAGAATATAATTGAAATACAAACCAGGCATGCATGGTGACTCAAGCCTGTAATCCCAACAGCACTTGGAAGGCAGAGGCAGAAGGATTGCTGTGAGTTTCAGGCAACTCTGGGCTACATAGTGAGACCTTGTCTTCAGAAAGAAAAATGGTTAAATTCTAGAGAGATGTTTTTATCAGTCAAGGCTTTCAGAGCTTCCATCTCTCTCTCTCTCTCTCTCTCTGGTTTGTTGTTGTTGTTTTGGTTTAACAGGATTTTGCTATGGAGTTCAGGACGGCCTTGAACTCACTATGTAGCCCAGGCTGGCCTCAAGCTTGTGCCGATCCTCCTGCCTCCACCTCCTGAGTGCTAGAGTGCTGGAATCAGTGGTGTGTGCCTGGTTCAACCTCTCTTTTAAACAATTTAATCAGAGGGCTCGAAGGATGTTGAGAAGGGAGTCCTTGGCTACACATCAGTTAGATCCATTCCTGAGACTGGGAAATTTGTCCTCCTGGCCATGGGTTGCTGAGAATTTAACTCCAGAAACACATCCATGAATGTTGTTTGCTGGGATGGAAAGGATTCCTTGTAGGCTTTAGAGGAGAAAGGCTGCCCGTTGTGGAGTTGGGTCTCCAGGCCTGACCTGCCTGGCCAGAGCTCAGAGCCAGTGGGCGCTTCCCTCCCCCTCTCTCTCCCACCTCTCTCCCTCCAGCCCAATCCTCTCCCTCTCACCTCGGCAGGCTGTGACTACCTTGGCGGGTCCTACCTGAGTGGACAGGACTTCCCGGATCCCCAGGAGCCCTGCAACCTGTGCACCTGCCTTGGAGGCTTCGTGACCTGCAGCCGCCGACCCTGTGAGCCTCCCGGCTGCAGCCACCCCCTCACCCCGCCGGGGCACTGCTGCCCGACCTGCCAGGGTAGGGCTACACCTGGCCTTCTGGCCACTGCGGGGCTCCCAAGGGCCCCAGCCAGCCTCCGGTGTCCAGGGGCTTTGCCACCCAGCTAAGCCGCGCCAGCCCTGTCCTGGGACTGACACACTGTCACACTCAGCACACCAGACTCTGGTCACACCGTGCTCCTTGGTCTGCACTGTCACCTCACCGCAGACTGTCACGCTCTCCAAATAGCTGCTCCTTCGCTTTCCATTCCTTCCTATGCTTCGATTGTTTCACTGCTTCCTATTGCTCTGAGGCCCTCGACCAGGAGGGACAGCTGCCTTTGCGCACCCGGCTGCATGTCCAGTGTGCCTGTGCCATGCTGTCCCTTCCCACCTGGCAGGAGGCTCCCAGCCTCGTCCCCTCCGCCTCTTCAGTCTGCCTGTGCCATGCAGTCCCGCCCTCTCAGCCTGGCTCATGTCTGCCTTTTCTCCCACACGCCCCTCTCCTCCCTATCCCAGACACAGTAAGCTTCTGGGGGAGTTCCCGACCGTGGCCGTGTGTGTGAGTGGAGGGTTTCATCCATGGGGCTCTTGTTGTGTTTCCTACTCTGCCAGGATGCCGCTACCATGGGGTCACTGCTGCCCCTGGAGAGACCCTTCCTGACCCACTTGACCCCACCTGCTCCCTCTGCACCTGCCAGGTGAGGCAGGTCCTTCCCATCAGGAAGGTGTCTCCCCCTCAGGGGACATCTCAGGGACGGAGCCTGGCTGAGGTGTTCTGGGCCAGTGGAGGGGGTTGGGGCCTGCTGGCTTCAGTAGGATGCCCGCCAAGGGGCACCACGCCTGGCTTGAGGGTGCAGTGGAGTGGTGTAGGAGGTCGAAGTGACAGCGTGCCCTCTCCCGGCCAGGACGGCTCCATGCGCTGCCAGAGGAGACCATGCCTCCCAGCTCCCTGCCCACGCCCCTCTCTGGGACCTTGCTTCTGCCCCGTTTGCCGCAGTGAGCTGCCTCCCCTGCCCTAGGCTCCTGCTGGCCCCTTTTCCCTCCCTTCCTCCCCCGCCGGGTATGGGCAGTGCCGGACAGGGTGGCACGGCTTCCTACCCAGGAAGTGTTCCCCGCAGGCTGCCTCTTCAGGGGCCAGGAGCACCAGGATGGGGAGGAGTTTGAGGGGCCAGCAGGCAGCTGTGAGCAGTGCCGCTGTCAGGTACTCTGAGGAGCAGCACAAGGAGGGGGCACGGTAGGGGCCCGTGGTGCCCCCTGACTTCAGCAGCAAGCCACACATCTCCTGCAGGCTGGCCAGGTGAACTGTGTGCGGCTTCAGTGCCCTCCCCTGCCATGCCGGCTCCAGGTCGCAGAGCCGGGGACCTGCTGCCCTCGCTGCAGAGGTAGGCCCAGCCCCCGGGGCAGCCCATGCTCACCCTTTAGCCACACTGGCTGTCTTGTCTGCCCACTGGCTCTCCCACACATCAGTCCTGGATGTCACCTTAGCCCGTCCGACTCTTCCTCTTCCACTGTCTCCCTGCTCTGGGCTGCCAGGCCATCCCTCTGGGCACTGGTTAGATTCCCCAGAAGCTGTTGCTCTTCTTACCCACACCCCATTTTCGCCATCATCATGCTGATAACTAGCATTTACTGAACACATACCATAAGCCAGGCTCTGAGCTGGCCTCCCCACAGCATCTTATCAGATAAGTACTATCATTAGGTCTTGTTTTGTTTTGTGGTTTTTGGTACTGAAGACCAAACTGAGGACCAAACCAGGCAGGCATGGCACCACTGAGCTACACCCTAGGCCCTACTTTTTGTTTTGTTTTAATCTTTTTAAAAATAGGGTATCGTTATGAAATTCAGACTGGCCTTGAACTCAGGGTGATCCTCCTGCTCAGCCTCCCAAGTGCTAGAGTTACAGGAGTGCACCAAGGTGCCCGACTGTCATTATGCCTTTTTTTTTTTTTTAAAGTAAAAGAAGACTTTATTTGAAGATGGGGGTGAGGCTAAAGAAAGAGACAAGTGGCAGACAGCTACTCTTCTCAAACAGGCCAGACCAGAAAGCGAATTGCTTTGTCATTATGTCTTTAAAAACAACACAACAAAAACACAGGGCTGAGGATATAGTTCACTGCACCCTGGGTTCAGTTCCAGTGCTGATATAAATAAAGACCCACTCCCAAACAAACAAGAATCAAAGTGACAAAAAAGGAACCTAACTCGACTAGTTGCTTGCCTTGGAGATAGCAGAGTCCAGAGGGGCCCCTGACTCCAGAGAGTGAGGTTTTCTGAGCCTGGCTGCTGCCTCAGGCCGTGCTGCTGGGGGCCATGTAGTTAACACAATCCAGCCTGGTGGCCCCCCTTGCCCTTGCGGAAGGCAGGGCAGATGCAGTGCCCATTTGACAGAGTGGGAGGCTGAGGCTTGAGGACCCTAGGCTACCGGGGTCACACGGTTGGTTAGCAAGAGCCGTGCAATCATTACACACTCGCTTCTCACCAGTGTGTCCATGAGGGCTGCAGTGGGCAGTGCCTGCTGAGTAACAAGCAAGCAGACAGGACAGGTGGCCCAGGTGCTGTGCCTGCCCCGTGCCCTCCACAGACACGGCTCTGTCCTGGTGTCCACACGTCCAGCTGTCCACCTGTGGGAGGGGTGGGCAGACATCAGAGCTCAGCTCGAAGCTTATCCCCGCCCCTGCACCGCAGGCTGCTGGGCCCACGGGGAGGAGCACCCGGAAGGCAGCAGCTGGGTGCCCCCTGGCAGCCCTTGCTCCTCGTGCGTGTGTCACGAGGGCGTCGTCACCTGTGCCAGCATCCATTGTGTCAGCTCCTGTGCCCAACCCCAACAGGGGCCCGGTGACTGCTGCCCTCGATGCTCCGGTACTGGTGCTGGGCTCTGGGGCAGGGCCAAGGGATGGGCAGGCGTGATCTTGGTGGCCATCTTGGTGGGGTTGAGTGGCAGAGGGGACGCCCTAGAGCTGGCCTCCAGTCCTCCAGGTGGGGAGGGTGGAGGGCACAGACCCGCCTGGCATCGCTGCCAGCCTGAAGGCTCTTGGCGGTGCCGTTCTTGTCCCACCCCAAGGCTGTGAGCACGAGGGCCAGAAGTATGAGGCTGGTGAGAGGTTCCAGCCTGGGGCAGACCCCTGCGAGGTGTGCATCTGCGAGGTAGGGGCGGGGTCCCAGGGAGGGCCGCTCACTGCCTGAGGGGCCTGTGAGGCCAGGGCCTCTCGGCAGCCAGCGTGGGGCGGGGCTGAGGCCAGCAGAGCGGGGCAGGCGCGCAGCACAGGGTCCGAGTCGGGGAGGCAGGGGCAGCCCTTCTGCTGGAAGACAGTGGTGAGCTGATGCCGTGGGCCGGAAGACGGGCAACGGAGAAGGGCGGGGTGGCGAGAGGTCCAGTCAGGCACACAGGAGCGTTCTGGCCCCGTGGCTTGGAAGAGGAGAGATGTCCCTGGTGGGCACTAGGACTCGGGAGCAAGTCTAGGGAGAAGGCACTGTGGGCAGACAGGTGCTCCTTGCTTTCACGGCCTGACACCCAACCTTTGCATTTTCACTTTTCTAGCCGCAGCCTGAGGGGCCCCCCAGCCTTCGCTGTCATCGGCGGCAGTGTCCCAGCCTGGTGGGCTGCCCACCCAGTCAGCTGCTGCCCCCGGAGCCCCAACACTGCTGCCCCACTTGTGCCCGTGAGTCCCAGGGTCCAGAGTAGATAACCTCCTAGGATGGGGATGTAGCCCAGGGTGAAGGTGTAGCCGGCCAGCTGTCTGTCCTGGTGCAGCCCAAGCCCTTCCAGACTCCAGTGGACTCTGCTGTGGCCCTTGCCCTAGGAAGTGGGACCGACACAGCCCCAAAGCAGCTGGGAGGAGCAAGGTGAACGGGCAGGGACTCTCCTCTCTGAAGCTGGACGTGTTTGTGGGGCACCTTACCCAGCAGGTGGCGCTGTAGGGTGGCCACTGTGCTAAGCGTGCACTCCTTGGGGCCTGTGAGGTGAGGACTTAGCACCATGAGGAGAGCTTTTCTCTGTTTTGTTTTTTCATTTAGAGTAAGGATTTATAAAGTAATTTTCATAATTACCCAGTGCAAGTTACCCGTTTTTACAGATAAAGAAATTGAGGCTTAGAGAGGTTGGTTATTTTGCTTGTGATTGTAGATACTGAGTGCTAGAGCTGGGATGGGAACCTGGGACTGCTTGGGTCCTTGTGCTCCCTTGTGCTGCGTTAGCCAGATGGTATGGAAGGAAGTGACAGTGGGAGCAGGCCAGGCACCTGGCTGTTCTTCGGGACCTCAGATTGAGGGAACCACATGCTGTCAGTTTCCAGTTTCTGCTGTGTCCTGCCTGGAGTCACACTGCCAGGGATGGAGGTCTGCTTGGCCAGAGAGGTCTGAGTCAGGGCTGGAGTGTGACCCCGGCTCCCCGTTTTCCAGCCCCCTTCCATACTGGGTTCTTGTCTCCACAGGGACGCTGAGCAACTGCACAGAAGACCTCCAGGGGTCTGAGCTGGTTCCGCCGGACCCCTGCTACACCTGCCAGTGCCAGGTGAGCCCTCTGTCTCGGGAACTGCCCTCTGTGGGTGATGGCTACGATCCTTTCTGGCCTTTGCGGATTCGCCCTGAGGGTCACATCCCACCAAACCCCCCCCCCCATTTCGAACTCTCTGGAGGCACTGTCTCTACCTGTGGTGTTCATGTGACAATGGGCAGGACCTGACGTGGCTCTGCGTTCACCGGGCCTGTCCTGAGCTCAGCTGTCCCTGGTTGGAGCGCCACACCCCCCCTGGGAGCTGTTGCCCTGTGTGCCGGGGTGAGTTCTTACCCTCAGGAGCCCCGAGAGAGACAGGAAGTGGTGGCATTCAAGGTCCCAGTGTGAGGCCTGGGATCAGCATTCTGAATGAAGGTTTCATCCTTGGAAGATCGGAGGAGCTATTTGCTGGGGAGCAGAGGAGCCCCGTGGGGCAGATGAGGCAGGAGCGCAGCCTCAGTTTCCAGGCCCCGACTGAGGCTCTTGGTGAGGCTTACAGGCCCGGGCCACAGTCGGCACCGCACTGCAGAGCTGGCAGCTGGCCCGGGGTCTGGTTCTTTGGGCCTCCAGGACCCCAGAGACATCCAGAGCACTGGTACAATGCCCAGCACCGGCCAGGCTTTCTGGATATCGGTCAAATGAATCAATTGTACCCCGGTGCTGATGGTATAGCCTGGCATCTCGTTGCTAGGAAGCACAGAGTGAGCCCAGGGAGGGAGGACGCAGGTGGAAGGACGGTGCCAGCCATCCCCTTCTTGCCCCTTAGAATGTGTGGTGGAGGCCGGGGGCCGGAGAGTGGCGGACGGAGAGAGCTGGCGGGACCCCAGCAACGCCTGCGTCACCTGCACCTGCCGTGTAATCTGGGGGAGGCGGGGTGCAGACCTCATAGATGGGTAAAGAGGGGGTCTGACATTCACCAGGAAATATGTGGGCTTGGGGAGCAGAGGTACTTCGTGCTGGGGCAAGGAGGTGAGGGCTGATTTTGTTTTCCACCGAACCGCGGTGGGTTGGGAGCAGACAGATGGGGGCTGCTGCCCAAGGTGCCCGCAGCCCCAGCCACGTGAGGGACCCCAGGCCCCGGGGCAATTCCTAGAGCAGTGGTGACTGTCCTCAGCGGGGCCATGTGGAGTGCCAGCTCGAGGAGTGCGAGCCCCTGTCCTGCCCCCGTGGCTGGGTGAAAGTGTCCCAGGATGGCAGCTGCTGTGAGAGATGCCAAGGTGAGAAGGCAGGGGGACGGAGGAGCGGTGAGTGAGGTCGGAGGGGGAGGCACTGACCCTGCCTGTCTTCCTCCCCTCAGCCTCTCCCCAGTCGTGTGAGCACCAGGGCCGGCAGGTGGTCTCTGGGGAGCGCTGGGCTGCAGATGCCTGCACCAGCTGCTCCTGCGTGGCTGGCACCGTGCGCTGCCACCGCCAGCACTGCCCGCCACTGTCATGCGGCCCGGTGAGCATGTGGTCTAAGGCAGCGGGCTGCAGGCCCATGGGACACAGCCATCCAAGGGTGACCAGGTTGGAAGGAGGGAGGGAGGCTGGGCTTCCGCTCTGCAGTGTGCTCTGTCCATCCCGGGCCGGCAGTAGTGGTGGCTGAGTGGGTGACTAGGTCCAGAGTAGTGGTTAAGGGCAGGGGTGTGGCGGCTGGGGCACGCGCAGAGCACCTGGGGTCTGACGTGCTTGGGGCTGAGGCCAGAACGAGGCCCCTGCCCTGAGTCCCCGCAGCTGCTGCCCCCACTGCCTGCCCCGGCCTGCTTCCTGCATGGCCTTCGGAGACCCCCATTACCGCACCTTCGACGGCCGCCTGCTGCACTTCCAGGGTAGCTGCAGCTACGTGCTGGTCAAGGACTGCCGTGGTGGGGACTTCAGGTGGGCACCAGTCTCTCTCTCTCTTTTTTTTTTTTGCTTTTGAGATAGGGTCTCGCTTTGTAGTTCAGGCTGGCCCTGAGCTCACTGTGGTGCCCAGGCAAGCCGCCGCGAACTCAGCAATCCTCCTGTCTCTGCCTCCCGAGTGCTGGGATTACAGGCATGAGCCACCACGCCCGGCATTGCGGTATGCGGTGTTGATTGTTGGTGGGCGTGTCTCCATGCCCAGCATTGTATGTGGTTACCATGGATCGAACTCAGGACCTTGCGCCTGCGAGGCAGGCGCTGGAACCACTGAGCTAACCCTCCGGCCCACCAGTCTCTCTTTTTTCCGACCCCCACACCCTGCCCTGCCCTCCATGGACACCCAGAGCTTTCTTCCCTCAGTGTGCATGTCACCAACGATGACCGGGGCCGGAGCGGAGTGGCCTGGACCCAGGAGGTGGCAGTGCTCTTGGGAGATACGGCGGTGCAGCTGCTGCAGGGCGGGACCGTCACGGTGAGCTGCCTGGAGAAGGGGCTGGCCAGCGCCACTGTGTCACCGCTAACATCACCCCTCCTTCCCTCCCCCCAGGTGGACGGGCGCCTAGTGGCCTTGCCCTTCCTGCAGGAACCGCTGCTGTATGTGGAGCTGCGGGGACAAACTGTGATCTTGCATACCTGGCCTGGGCTTCAGGTATGGCCCAAGGACAGAACGGGCTAGGGCAGCTTCCAGAGAGGAGCCCTGAGAGCCACAGGTGTAACTCATCTCCGAATGATAGGCAGGATACCAGCTACTTCCCAGGCCAGTAGGCAGCTGGGGGGGGGGGCAGCTGATTCCCGGGGAAGGAATCTAGGCCAGAGACCTCTGGAAGCGGAGAAGTTCTGGGCATAGTTTGGTTTTGTTCGGCAGTGGTAGGGATTGAACCCAGGGCCTCACACATGCTAGGCAATTGTTCTACCACTGAGCTACACCCCTGGTCCCTGGTTTTAATCTTGACTCAGCCATCTGTATGCTGGAGCTACTTGAGTCAACCTCTGAGACAAGGTTTTCTCTTCGGCAAAGTGGGGAGAGGGCAGTAGGGGTAGGAAGAGGTCAGCCAAGGCCTCCTCGGTGGTGTGTGAGGCTCATCCTGACCCTGTGTGGAGGGTGACTTGCCCCTCCGCTCCAGCCAGAAGCACAGCTCGGTGCAATCAGGCGTGTGAGCATCTCCGACCCAGGCTGTCACTGTGCGGCCAGGAGACCCTGAATCTCAGAAGAGGGTAGCATCGCATGTGGAGCCCCTCCGAGGGTGCTGATGGAGAGCCAGCCCCTGGGCAGCTCTACTGTCCCCTGTGTTTGCCCAGGGCTCTGCCATGGGTGCTGATGTGGCCAGCCCTGCTATGGCACAGGGTGTGTGGACACGTGCTGGGCCATGGTGGACCTTGGGCACCTCGGGGTATCTCTCCTTCCCTACTCCCCAGTCCCAGGCCTCTCCGTGCAGGTGCTGTGGGACGGGCGGTCCCAGGTAGAGGTGAGGGTACCTGGCTCTTACCGGGACCAGACCTGTGGGCTCTGTGGGAACTTCAATGGCTTCACCCAAGATGATCTGCAGGGTCCTGATGGGCTGCTCCTGCCCACAGAAGCTGCGTTTGGGAATAGCTGGCAGGTGAGTGGCACAGGCCATAGCTGCAGCAGGCTGAGAGAGCTGGTACAGCTGGGTGTGAGTCCAAGAGCAGCCCTGGTGTGGAAGGAAGTCCCAGGATGGGCTTTGGGCTTTCAGGGAGCTGTGGCTGATCCATTTCTGCAGTGGGCAGTGTGACTGCCTGACAAAGTCTCAGCAACTGAATCCCCAAATGCTGCTTTGCCATTTATTGGCTTTTTTTTTTTTTTTTTTTTTTTTAGACAGGGTCTCGCTTTGTAGTTCAGGCTGGCCCTGAGCTCACTATATAGCCCAGGCAAGCCTCGAACTCAGCAATCCTCCTGTCTCTGCCTCCCAAGTGGCTTTTTGATCTTGGACAAGTCACTTACCTTGATTTCTTCATCAATAAAATGAGGATAAGGAAAAGGTAGATGAGACTTCTTTGCTCTTCCTCTTTTTTGAGACAGGGTCTCACTTTGTAGTTCAAGCTGGCCCTGAGCTCACTATGGAGCCCAGGCAAGCCTCGAACTCACAGCAATCCCCCTGCCTCTGGCTCCTGAGTGCTGGGATTACAGGTGTGAGCCACCATGCCCTGCATTGTGGTCTGTGGTACTGGGGATCAAACTTGGGACCTTGAGTTTGCAGGGCAGACACCAAAAGCATTGAGCTAAACCTCTGGTCTTCCTTTGTTCTTCTTGAAAGTGGTGTTTTGTTTTGTATTTTGAGACAGGGCTTTGCTCTGTACTTCAGCCTTGAACTCACTGTGTGGCCCAGGCTGGCCTCAAACTCACAGCAATCCTCCTGCCTCAGCCTCCCTAGTGCTAAAATTATATGGGTGCTGGGGCAAGGATTATAAAGGTACCTACCACACTCAGTTGAAGGGGAGCTTTTTGAGGCTAAAGCAAATGATTGGATGGGAAACACTGAAGATACAGCCCACAAAGACCAGCTGCCAGTGCTACTGACACATTGGGGTTGTGCTCCTTATGTAGGTCCCAGATAGGCCGGGGCCTGGCCAGCCCTGCTCTGCAGGCCGAGAAGTGGACCCATGCCAGGCAGCAGGGTACCGTGCCAGGCGTGAGGCCAATGCTCGATGTGGGATGCTGAAATCCTCTGTGTTCAGCCCCTGCCATGCTGTGGTACCTCCGGAGCCCTTCTTTGCTGCCTGTGTGTATGACCTATGTGCCTGTGGCCCTGGCTCCTTGGCTGATGCCTGCCTCTGTGATGCCCTGGAGGCCTATGCCAGCCACTGTCGCCAAGCAGGCGTGACACCTGTCTGGAGGGGCCCTACACTGTGCGGTGAGAGGGGTAATGAGGTTGCAGGTTGGGGAGGGGATGGTGCAGAGGGGAGGGGTACCCCAGGGGACTCAGGTCTGTGCAGGGTATTTGGTTTACATAGGTCTGCAGGCCTGTTTGTGAACACAGTGACCAGGGCAGTGTTGGGGGTCCTCTCTGACTGCTTCCATTCTACCTGCAGGGATAGGTTGTCCCCTGGACCGTGGCTTCGTGTTTGATGAGTGTGGCCCACCCTGTCCCCGTACCTGCTTCAACCAGCATGTCCCTCTGGGGGAGCTGGCAGCCCACTGCGTGAGGCCCTGTATCCCCGGCTGCCAGTGTCCAGCAGGCCTGGTCGAGCATGAAGCCCACTGCATCCCCCCTGATGCCTGCCCCCCCGTCCTGCTCACGGAGGTCAAAAGCACTCAACGCTCTGCCCAGCCCCAGCCAGGATCAGCCCCTGGCTCCACCCTGAGCTAGGAAGACACCTGGCCAGGATTCCTTGAACCAGAAGTCTTCCCTTGGCAAGTAGCAACCACCCTGGCCAGAGCTGTGGGGACAACACCCGTTGGGCCCTGGGAGCCTGGGTGTAGGTCCTAGAAGGAAACCACAGTAAACTCTGGACCTCCTCAAGGCTGTCTTCTATGTGTGTTTCCTCTGGCACTGGGGAGGTGGTCGGGCTGCTGGGAACGTGGATCCAGCTCTCAGTGTCCCCAGAGTCAGAGGGCCTTGCTCTGTCCTTATTCCCATATGGCTAGGCTGCTCCAACCAGCCACTCTTGGGTGCTATCTGGGAAACTGGAAATGGGCAGGAGGACCCAGGTGTCCTGACCCCTGTCGTGTTTGGTCTGTAGCAGGCAAAGCCTGTGGCCCCCTCTGGATCATTGTGGGACCCTCCAGGGGCTGAGGAGCCACCAAGAAGCTGCTCATTCTGTACAGAGCTCCCCTTTCTTTCCTCCTGTTTGGTGGTACCAAGCACTCAGGTACCTCTGGTCCATTCCAAGAGCTGGTGACACAGGGACCCCTTGTGACCCCCTGGGAGGAGGGTGAAACAATATACTGTGATGAATTACAGACACGTGCACAAACATCTTCAGAAACATGCAGTATGTGCATGTACACCTGCCTGTGGCCCAGCCACACCCACCAGTGCACATGTGGACAGTGGACACCCATGCCGCTCTTTCAAAGATGATGTAGCCAAGAGGCTGTGGGTTTCAAAATAGAAAGATTTGGGCCGGAGGATTAGCTCAGTGGTTCCAGCGCCTGCCTTGCAAGTGCAAGGTCCTGAG
Organism: Thryonomys swinderianus; assembly: GCA_004025085.1. NCBI lineage: Eukaryota > Metazoa > Chordata > Mammalia > Rodentia > Thryonomyidae > Thryonomys > Thryonomys swinderianus. Next base: position 11,438 of record PVIC010001254.1, read on the forward strand.
TTGGATCCCCGAAAACCACATACAATGCTGGGCGTGGAGACTCGCCCACCAGCAATCAATAGCACATACCACAGTGCTGGGCATGGTGGCTCACGCCTGTAATCCCAGCACTCAGGAGGCAGAGACAGGAGGATTGCTGAGTTTGAGGCTTGCCTGGGCTATATAGCAAGCTCAGGGCCACCCTGAACTACAAAGTGAGACCCTGCCTCAAAAAAAAAAAAAAAAAAAGAAAGATTCACAGTTTGTTTTCCTTGCAGCATACCAGCTCTGTGACCTTGGGGTTTTAGGGGCCATGGCTAATAGATTAGGCGGACTCCATTGTCATTATGAGACTCTGTAATAGGGAGTGAGGGTTTAGCGCTCCATGGGAGGACATGGCTTTAGGACATGGCCTTTATTGTTGACTTAGGCAAGAAAGCACTGAGTTGAATTGAAGGTCACTCACTCCAACAGCTCCATTGTCTTTTGGGGAGGCTGCTCTTTTTAGGGGCCCAGAGAGGAAAGTTTGCTCCATGCAGTGATAAAGCTGGAGGAAGTTAAAGCTCCTGACAGTAGCACAAGATGTAGACTTCAAGACTATATTAGCTTTCCATTACTGTAATGAAGTGCATGAAGCAATTTATTTTTTTTTATTTTTATTTTTTTTTTTGCTTTTTTTGGAGACAGGGTCTCGCTTTGTAGTTCAGGCTGGCCCTGAGCTCACTATGGTGCCCAGGCAAGCCGCCGCGAACTCAGCAATCCTCTTGTCTCTGCCTCCCGAGTGCTGGGATTACAGGCGTGAGCCACCACGTCCGGCACTGTGGTATGCGGTGTTGATTGTTGGTGGGCGTGAGTTGGTGGTTTCCGGGGATCGAACTCAGGTCCTCGCGCTTGCAAGGCAGGTGCCGGAACCACTGAGCTAACCCTCCGGGCCGAAGCAATTTATTTTAATTGAATTCTTTATTGGTACATTTTATATACAGCTCACAATCACACTTAACAACGGGGAATTTTTTCTAGTATATGACACAAGTTAATTCTCATTTTTACCCATATCCCTATCCACTCCACAACACCCCTCCCTATATACATGTTCTTTTTCTTTCCAAATTGTATTTATTCTTTCCCCTCATTACTTTCCCCTACCACATTCCCTTTGAATATTTCCTATTTCACAAAATCTATCATACATTCTAGAACTCATTTACATCTACAGGTTCTCATACCAGAGAAAGCATATGGTATTTACATATCTGTGATCTATTTATTTCACTTATTAGTGTGTCCTCCAGGTGTATCCATTTGCACATACTTGAAGGAATTAAAAGAATCATATTGTAGGGCTGGAGGGTTAGCTCAGTGGTTCCAGCACCTGCCTCGCAAGCACAAGGTCCTGAGTTCGATCCCCGGTAACCACATACAATGCTGGGCGTGGAGACTCACACCTACCAGCAATCAATACCGCATACCACAATGCCGGGCGCGGTGGCTCACGCCTGTAATCCCAGCACTCGGGAGGCAGAGGCAGGAGGATTGCTGAGTTCGAGGCTTGCCTGGGCTACAGAGTGAGCTCAGTGCCAGCCTGAACTATAAAGCGAGACCCTGTCTCAAAAAAAAGGAAAAAAAAAAAAAGAATCATATTGTAAAGACATATGTACACCCACGTTCATAGCAGCCCAGTTTGTCATAGCCCAATCTTGGAAACAACCCAGATGCCCATCAACTGGAGACTGGATAAAGAAGATGTGTTTTGTTTATATTAAAATGGAGTATTACTCTGCCATAAAAGGACGACAAGTTTCATTCATTTGTGTGCAAATGAAGCAATTTATTTTTAAAGAGCAAAGGTTTATTTTTGGCTCATGGTTCTAGAGGTTTCTATTTAAGATCAAGCTGCCCATTGCTTTATCCGCTGAAGGCACTCAATGACAAGGGCAGGGAACATGTGTTGGAGCCAATTGTTTCTATCGTGAGCCAGGAAACAGATGGAGAAGGATTCTGACACTGCGGTTGACCAAGAGCCTCCCACCAGGCCCCATCTCCTAAAGGTGCACCGAGCCTCCTGGTAGAGTCACCTTTTCCATGTGGCCTTTGGAAGATACTCAACAGCCCAGACAGGCCTGTGTCCTGTCCCTGCCTTTCTTATGACAAATGATCTTGTCACTTGTGAAACGAGGACTGCAGAAGCCTGCATCTTAGGTATCGGGAGGCTCAGCTCGGCAGGACTGCAGACCTCGTGACCTCACTGACCTCGGCATGACAGACGCATCCCCTGGGGCTGTGCTTTCCCAGAGCCTATTGGTCGTGCTCATCTATATCCAGGTGAGGGAAACATAGCCATACGTCAGGGCAAGTGACTGCCTGGAGCCAGTCCGCGTTTCTGTGACCCGGGTGAGAACAGCACCTAGTTCCTGCAGTGCAGGAGGAAGGAGTCCGTGGAGAGGGTGGTCCACGTTGCTGGGAGTCCACGACAGTCACACAGTTCACCTAGCCATGCACACGTATGTGTGTAAAATTCCCACGGGGACTGCAAGGGAGCGCACACCTCTGAGCACTCCACACTGCCACCTCCAGCCCGGAGCCTATCTCTGAGTAGCCTGGCATCCGTGAGACTCGGTGCTTTGAGGCCCCGGCTCAGGTGTCAGGTCCTGCATTATTGAGACCTGAGCCTCTGTCCCATCATCCCCCTGGTCCTCAACGCCCATCCTCCACCTCCCAGGCTCTGGTGGCACAGGCAGGAAGGGAGAGGAGATCTGCTGCAACCCCTTCCTCATGGCACAGGCAGCCACTCCTGAGGCCCCAGGGCTCCCTTGCAGCCCCAAGCAGGCTCTGGCCATGTACCAGCTCCTTTTCCGGCGCCCTGCAGGCCCGGGCCGGCTCTGGGCTGCTCTGCGGCAGGTGAGGGGGCTGGGCACCGCTTCTGGGGGGGCGGGCAGGGGTCTGATGCTTTCTTCTTGCCTAACTCAGGTGCAAGAGGGCCGGGACTGCCCCCCAGAGCAAGCACTGCCCACTGTGCTGCTGGAGATGGAGCGAAGCCAGCGGGCCCAGGAGCAGGTGGGGTGGCCCGTGAGGGGTGGGTGGCAGAGGGCAGGGCTAGTGCTCCTTACACCCTGGCTCCCCACCTTCCTGCAGCTCCTCTGGGACCTGGAGCTGCTGACTGGGGCAGGCCTGGGCCTCTTCTGGCCTCCGTGGTCCCATTTCCGATATCAGAGGCACCAGGCCCAGGACACATGGAGCCAGCAGAATCAGCCCCTTGGTAGGATGGGTGGGGACCCCGGGCAGCAGGTGAGTGAAGTGAGCTGGGGCGCACTTGGCTTGAGGGCTGTGGTGGAGGTGAGGGAAGTGGAAGGTTCGTGGACTTTGGAGACGGGTGGTCTGCCCACAGATCTCTCCTTTGATGGCCCTGTGGCCGGCGAGCCTCAGACTCCTCAGCTATAAAATGAGGATGATGGCAGATCTTCCTCCAGGGCGTTTGGAAGGAGCCGTGACCTCATCAGAGAGATCATGGAGCGTGGTACACACCACATCTTGTTGCTCGCAGGCTGCTACTGTTATTGCACAGTTAACCAGCAGACTGGCCAATCAACTGTGTGGCGATGCCGGGAAGCCTTCTAAAGCGGCTGTCCAGGGTCCCAGAAGGCAGAGGCCTGGTGCTCAGGGCTGTCCTGAGATGAAGACACTGACCAGCCCCTCCTGTGGGCTGCCTCTTTGGAGGCCGTTCCTGTGTGGTGGGCCCCAAATAGAGAAAGCTGGGGATGCAGACCCCAGGCCTGGCTCAGCCACTGGCTGCCTGAGTCATGGCAGGCTGGCGAGTCAGTAGCCGCTCTGGGGCGTGGCATCATCAGCTACAGGAGGGAGGTTGGTGATGATCACTAAGGCTCTGTCCAGCACTATGGGCCAGGACCGCGGTCTCCTCACAAGGCTCAAGCGGGCAGGAGTGATGTATTCCAAGCACTTTCCACAGAGGGGAAATGGACACCTAAGGGCCTGAATCCCAGGAGGCAGGGACCTTAGGTCATCTTAGTGGCTGCCTTCTACACTGGAGGATGCTGGCTTGTGGACGGGATCCCCAACCCTTTCAGGATTCCAGGCTATACCCTTCACCCCAGGCTGAGGACTCCCAAAGCCAGAACCATCAGCTCACAGAAGGGTGAGTCTCTACTGAGGAATCCCACAGTTCCTCTGCCTCACAGTGACCCAAGAACCCGGCCCTTTCCTAAATCCTTCCACGGTCCTGCTCAGTGCACCCTACTCGTGCTCTGGCTCCTTCCTGGCCCTCATTCATTTGCAACACGGTCATCCTAGTACCTCTGATAGGGTGACCCCTGAATTCCAGCTTCCAAGATCTAGCTGGTACAGGGCTGGGGGGAGTCCACCTGAACTCAGAGTTTGGACACTGCTGCTGGAGACCAGGGAGACTGGCAGCCAGTCTCCTTCCCTGCTTCTGAGCCCAGGGACCACCTGAGGTGTACCTGAGGCAGCGCCTGGATTCCTGCAGGGGGCAGACACCAAGCCCATCATCTGCATCGGACCTGGGTGAAGCCAGGAGTGACACAGACCCAAGGCAAGAGAGCCCTGGCATGCCTGAAAAGGCCACACCTGGTATGTCGACAGGAGAGCTCAGGCGGCCAGGACAGCAGGGAGCCCCTACAGTTGGAGAAGTCAGACCAGACTGGAAAGCAGCTTAAGCCCAAGGACTTCTGTCATGCTTCATGGTCTCCCTATTTAGTTCAGGTTGGCCTTGAACTCAGTATGATCCTCCTGCCTCAGCCTCCCGAGTGCTGGGATTATAAGTGAGTGCACCCATCCCTCATAATCACAAGCTTTTAATAGTCCTATCACACACATGACAGGAAAGTGCCAATATCCTTTTCTGATTGACAGACGCTTTTGGAGGTACTTTATCTCTTGGGAAGAGAGATGTTTTAGGGTTTTTTGTAACAGGGATTGAACTCAGGACCTTGCACTTGCCAGGAGGTGCTGTGTCACTGACCTAAATCCTCAGCTAGAGACATTACCTGGGAAACAGACTCTAGAAAGACAACAATCAGCATCCCAGTAATGATGGAGGTTGTTTTTACAGTTCATGGCAATCATTTCTTTTCTTTTCTGGCAGTCATTTCTAAAGGCTGGGAGTCTTACTAAACCTCTTCATTCAAAATTCTTTGAAAGGTCTATTTTCACAGAATGTACCCATTTGGTCAGTTATGAATATTCACATGTCTCTTTATTTCTTACCCGGACAACATGTGCTGCTCTTATGAAAGCTCTCAATTTAGGAACTGATGAAATCAGGTTCCATGAACTAGTTTTATGGATGCAGAACATCTCTCCCTTCACAGCTGCAAGGCAGCAGCAATAGCATCTCTTTTTTTAGATTTATTTTGTTAATGGTGAATACGTGCAGTTTTTAGACCAGGCTTGGCTTCACATTTCATTTCTCGAATTTCATTTGAGTTTGGGGTCAGAAGAAAGGGGCTAAGGAGGATTTTCCTTAATAACAGGGAGATAAATGTCTGCCACACAGTATTTTTTTATGGGTCTGAATTGGCATGCCGGGACAAAGTGGGGTGTTCTTGTGCAGAAGGGCCCCAGAAATTAACTCTTCTTGGTCCCAGGCAAACATCAGTTATCTTGGGGAAGAGGATGTCTGGTCTGCCCTGGCTGGGGGATGAGGGAGACTGGCTGCTGGCAGGCACACCTGACAAGCAGGTGCATGACAGGCTGTGCAGAGACAGGTGGGATAATAAACTGACAGTCGAGAAGTTCAAGCAGCACCCTCAGAACCCCCCCTGTCCCCAGCACTGGGTTTCTTGGGGCCGCGTGCTTCATGACAGCTCTCAACATGAGTCTCTCTCTCAGGTTCCTTACAGGAGATGAACCCTACCAGCAGCAGGTGCTTTGAGGAACCAGGAAATCCACCGTTCAAGGTGAAAGGGTCAAAGGGACCTGGGCAAGGCCTCTCAGGCTGGGGACAGCTCAGGTGGGGTTTGCCTGGGATGAGACGCTGGGGTGTGGGGGGCCGCCTGCTGCAGCCAAGTGGAAGAAGGGACCACCCCTGAAGAACTTTTACAACACTTAAAATGGCCTCTGCAAATTCAGAAACAGGCAAGGACCAACCACTGGTGTCCTGGCTCCCCTTGGGAAAGGGCCTTTACATGGGAACTCCATACAAGCCTGGCCCTAAGGTGCTCTCTCCCTTCCCAGGACCTGGCCCAGAGGGAAGAGAGAAGCCAAGTAGAGCCAATGATCCAGCGACCCGACTCACTAGGACCCAGGAACCCGCGGGACAGAAAGCTCTGTCAGGAAGCCCCAGGGCCCTCTAGCCTGGCTTCCCAGGTCCTGCTGGCTCAAGACCCACCCAAGGGGTTGGGCTTGGGCCTGCACAGAAAGAGATCAGAACCTCAAAAACTACTGCTGTTAGACTCTCCTCAGGGTCTGAGAGAAACAGTCCCTGGGGAGAACAAAGAAGTCCCTCCTAGTCAAGGAGGAAAGCCACCTCAGGGTCAGAGCGGGGAGGACCCCGAAGGTCAGAGAGAAGTACCCGAGGGAGCGAACACAGACGCTCCTCAGAGTCAAACACAGAACAGTCCAAAATGCCTTCAAGAGGAAGCTCCTCAGAGCCAGAAAGTGAAAATCTGGCAAACTTGGGAAGTGGAGGTGGCTCAGGGAGAAGCGACCGCCCAGTCCCTAGAGGAGCGCGACCCCCTGGGCCAGCGGAGTGTGGAAAGGCGGGGCCCAGGTCCTGGGGGAAGGACCGCCCAGCGGGGCCAGACCCAAGCCCAGAGTCAGCAGTTGGCCGTGGCAAGGCTGGGGGTCCCCCCGGAAGAGGCACGGGCTCCTGCCCCGGGCCCAGGAGCGGGGATACCAGCGACACAGAACTCCGGGGGTGCGGAGCGGCCCGAGCTCCCTGGCGGCCTGGCGCAGCAGGCAGTGGAGCCAACGAGTTTCCCGGGTGTCCTCGGGGAGCAGAGGGGCAGCTCTGGGGGCCCCCCCGCCTCAAAGGCCGCGTGGCCGACGTCCCCGGGCGTGAGCGCGGCGCAGCAGGACTCGGCTCTGCGGCGGCTGCTGGAACTGCACGGCGCGGCTCGGAGGCGGCGGCGGCGGGACCGCGAGCAGCAGCGGCTCCGGGTGCGTGCCGGGTGGGGGCGGAAGGGCCCCGGGGCCGCCTAGGCGGCAGGGTGCGGAGGCCGGCTCACTGCTGCCTCTCTAGGTGCTGGAGCGGCTCCGCATCGTTGGGAATCGCCACTGCCGGGTCCACCCGCTGGGGCTCCCTTCGGGGCACGCACCACCGGAGTCTCGGGTGAGAACCGCAAAGGAGGGGCCTCCTGGACTCCGCCCGGGGCTGACGCGAGGGGCGGGGCGCGGGCTCAGCGAATTCCGCCCACCCAGGAGGACATGGCCGGATGGCGGCGAGCTCTGCGGGAGCAGTTGGACCAAGCGAACCGCGAGAGGAGCGGGCGGCTGCGGGCCCTCGGGGCCAGGTGAGGGGTGGGCAGAGATTTGAGGGTGATGGAAGGGGTCAGCCCCTGCATCTGAATGACAGGTCACTCTCCTCCCTAGGAACACCAAGAACTTCCAGGAGCTGCTGCTGTGGCCCGCTGGAGCTGAGCACCATGTGCCTAGAAAATAGCGCCCACTCTTCCCACCCCTCTAAGGTCATTACTGGGTTCCCAAAGTGATGATAAGAGATAAGCGTTAAGGAAAATGAGAGAGGCCGAGGTCGCTCCTGAAAGGCCCGGAAGGCAGCCTCCAGGTCTAGACTGCAGACACAAACACGAACATCTCTCCCTCAACAGGAGGCCTGTTATTTCTTCTCCCTTTTTGTAGTCCACTGCCTGGTCTAGGTTAGAGGGCCAGGTCCCGGGGGTCCAGCAGTGCGAAGGCCCCGTTCTTACGGAAGAAAGACTCCGTGTGACACATCTTGCAGGAAACCAGTTCTTGCTTCACTGGGGGGCCTGGGAAAGGAACTTGGCATGAGAGGCCTGCCTGTCTGCATGGCATAGTTGTATCCACTTAATGTTAAGAAATAAAAGGACCGGGCCCGGAGATTTAGCTCAGTGGTTCCAGTGCCTGCCTAGCAAGTGCAAGGTCCTGAATTCGATCCCTGGTAACCACATA